>JAULKK010277876.1:0-24864 GCA_032355705.1 Rubia peregrina
AATCTGACGGTAAAACACGCTTCAAAGGTAATCTAAACTCTTAGATAGATTCGAATTAAATACATGCATGAGATCTTTAATATGGTTATTGATATTCCGCTAAATTAGATTTAATCAATTCCCAACACTAAGGTGGTAGTATAACTTATATCTCAACACTAGTCACATGTATTTTGCTGAATAGAAATTGCATGTTTTCTATTCTTATTTATAGATAGTTTCTTTATTAGCTTTTTCAATGGATTTTGGTTGGAATTATAATCATGTTGGGCAGTATTACGTTGGCTAATATAGTTAGATGTTATGATCGGAATAGAATTCAGGTGATCTCTATTCTTATATATAGATAAGTGCTAGCTTAGCGGTATCTATACATTTGTTTTTGAAACATTACATAATCGTAGACAAATTCATTGCAAAAGGAAGTGGTGATTTGTGGACATTATTTGCCTGTTATTGCTCCCAATTAGTCTTCCGAAATTGGTTTTTTATCCTCAGTAAAGTCTTTTGAATCAGCAAAACATGACTATTGGTTCCTCAATCGAAACCACTTATACACTAGAAACTTCCGAAATTGTAACTAAACTAATCATTTAAAATGATCTGTCAACATTGAACTTCCTTGAACTCAATTCCTGTTCAATATCATCCTCCATTTAACCCTGAGCAGCAAATTTGGTTCTCTCTTATTCTTTCAACTTCTCGACAATCTTGGCCCGAGTTACCCGGTGGCCACTCCTACCAGTGCGATGGGGACTTTTTTTGCTTTGATTGGGCACTAGCCAACGCCCGTATTTTCTATACAATTCACTGTAAGTAATTTTAGTCTTTAGTATGCATATAAGCAACACATAATATGTGAAGTTATTACATGATTTTCATAAAGAGGTTATCTCAAATTCCGTTGTTGTCCTCATTTTGTAGAACCCGACTCCTCCTCTTCCATCCACTTGTAGCGTTCCCTAGGTTTGTTTTGTATTTTTTTGTTCTGTCACCCATCTCATGGATGTATTTTCTTGCAATCTTTGACTTCAAATTGCGGTGGGCATCGCTCGCCTTGATGCAAACAATTCCCTTCAATATTTTGAGTTGTGG
The DNA here is from genome assembly GCA_032355705.1 of Rubia peregrina. Classification (NCBI taxonomy): domain Eukaryota; kingdom Viridiplantae; phylum Streptophyta; class Magnoliopsida; order Gentianales; family Rubiaceae; genus Rubia; species Rubia peregrina. The sequence goes on from JAULKK010277876.1 coordinate 1,096, forward strand.
TGACTTCAATTTTTGCTCTAACTAGAAAATAATTTTTTAAAATTAGTACTGGTTGTAATATGAAAAATGGAAAATTTCAAATATTCGGTATAAATGGATCTTACAAAATATGTTTTCATTCCCACTTATTGGTGTCATTGGGAGCGTTATTCCAGCATTTATCAGTTCCAAAGTTGGTGCGGCGCCAGAATGCATAGTTACAATATGTGGTGAACGCGGTCTAATTCTTCATGCAGACCTGATGAGACATTAAATGAATGTATTTTTCGAAGAATTTAACATCTCTTATGTCATTTTTTTGTTGGAAGATTCACTAGTAGAGAGTTTTCGATTAAAGGTAGTAGTGGAAAGTGGTTTACCAAAAACCACCTTGATTGGACCTTTCCAAACTGGGAAATCTATTTCGATCCCTTAATTGAAATTAAAGGCGATTTAGGGTCGATTTAGGATCGATTTAAGGCATTTTCCCAATACCCTTCTTTAATTAGCCCTAATTGAAGGAGGTTATGCCAAACCACCTTTAAATAAGACCCTTCCCAAAGTGGAGATACATCTTCCGAACTCGTAAATTATTTGTTTCCGGATTCCGAATTAAAAAATGTTTTATCGTGCATTAATTAATATGGAAAAACATTTACAAGTTAGAAAATGGCCCTGTAAAAAAATTCGCCCATTCCATTAAATACCACAAAACCCTAAAACTTTGAATAACAAGCTCATTTATTCCTTACCCATTTCGGGAATTCATCATTTGGCATTGAAAAAGGTGAATTTTTTCCAAATAATCTAGTTAACAATAGTCTTGAAATAATATAAGGTGTATTTAATGCTTCATATATATATATATATCCATATTTATGATTATGGTTTGACATTAGCTAGGTTTACGATTATTGTTGAATGGATCCTACTCTGTTACATTTTAATTGAGCTTTAGGATAATGGATTAAGATTAATTAATTGGTAATGATCTTAGGAAATCACTGGAGTACATGCCATTGGTTAAATAATTTATTTCATGCGGTTGAATTGGCTGGTGATGTGATAAGACATACTTTGGACGGGGAGCAATGAAAGAAAGTCAATGCTCTATACCGTGAGTTTGACAAAGAGTCTCGACATTTGAGTTTAGGACTGTGTACAGACGGTATGAATCATTTTGGTTGTATGAGCAGCACACATAGCTCTTGGCCCGATATGTTGGTCATATACAACCTTCTAGCTTGGTTGACCATGAAACGTAGGTATGTGTTGCTGTCTTTGATGATATCAGGTACGAAGCAACCGGGTTATGATATTGATGTGTATCTTGCTCCTCTAGTGGAGTATTTATTTACTTTTTTAATGATGGTGTTCGAATGCATGATGGGATGGTTGAAAATGTCTTCACTATTAAAGCGTTGTTATTTTGCACAATTAATGATTTTCCTACATATGGGAATTTGTCTGGGTATTCAGTGAAAGGCCACTTAGCTTGTCCAGCCCGTGAGAAAGACACTGATTTTTGCTAATTAAAACATGGTTGTAAGACTGTTTACCAGAGACACATGAGGTTTCTTCCCCAGGGGCACCCATGGCAATTGGCAAAAAAAGTTTCAATGGGAAAGTGGAGGCACGAGTTGCACCGGTGCCACGGTCAGGCACAGAGACTTATAAAAGTGTTAAATAATTTTCCCAATACCTTTGGAAAGAAGAAAAGAAAAGCTTCTGTTGAAGGAAGTTGGAAGAAATGCTCAATTTTTTAACCAAACTTTTTTTGAGACATTTGTTTAACCTACCTTATTGTGAGCATTTGGAAATTGGACATTGTATTGGCGTAATGCACATTGAGAAGAATGTTTGTGATTCTTTGGTTGGAACATTGTTAAATACCCCTGGGAGAAGAAATGACAGGTTGAAGGCTAGGCCATATTTGGTTGAGTTGGGTATTCGAATGAATCTAGGGCCATTGACTACCAGTGATGATTTTTATTTGCCTCCTGCTTTCTATTCAGTGCCGCGGTCGGAAAAGAAATATTTATGTGAGACCCTTAGTAGTGTGAAAGTTCCCGGTGCATACTCGTCTAACATTAGTAGTTGTGTGTCAGTCGAGGAGCTGAGGTTGGGTGGGTTAAAGTCACACGATTGTCACAACCTAATGCATTTTTCATTACAAAGCTCTATTTTTTCAAATCCATTTGTCGCAAAAATCCATTTGTTGCAAGTAATTATTGTTGAAGTTTTGTGCCGTACAAAAATTTATTGCCCTCCCTCATTTTTTGACATTATGGTCCACTTGATCACCCATTTAGGGCGGGGTATAAAGATATGTGGTCCGGTTCTTCTCAGATGAATGTACCTGTTCGATAGGTACATGAAAATCTTCAAGAATTAGGTGAAAATCAGTATAAGCCAGATGCTAGTATTGTGTAGAGGTATATGATAGAAGAGGCCATTGAGTTTTCCACTGTTTATATGAAGCAAGTTGAATCTGAAACTCAATCAGATTGGAAAACTCAATGATCTGAATCAACTTCAGGTCCAAACGGTTGACTTGAAGGGAGGTTGGAAGGTTTAGGGGTTAGGCAGGGGAAATGTTTTAGCCCTAGTGCGGAAGATTTATGTGCCGCCTATCTTTATGTTCTACGTAACCACGAGGATGTAGTTCCATACATCGCGATTAACATGGATGCCAAACAAGTGGGGAACCCTAATTTCAATGAAGCTCTGGTCCTTAAATTTCACACTTTGACATTTGCGTTATGGTTGCTGGATCATGTAGATGTCGGCAAACATCCAGCGAAAGTTAAATGGTTGGCTCGGAGAAACTTAGGGACCGTTATTTGCTATTGGGGCTATGCCATCAATGGCTTTTATGTTTTCCAATGAAATTAATGGATGGTAAGAGTGTCACTCAAAACAATGTAGTGTCTCTTGTCTCCGACGCATTGCATGTTGGAATTAGGGGTGAAGACAATCCTATGTATGTCCTAAAGTGCTACTTGGCACAATTTCTAAAATTTGGGAGCTTGACTGTGTCAATATACATGTCTTGGTATTTAAATGTCAGTGGACCGATATTAACATTGGGCAGCGTATCGATGATTTGGACTTCACCCTTGTCGATAAAAGTTGGGTTGGATGGAAGAATGATCCTTTCATAATGGCGTCTAAAGTGCACCGTGTTTTCTTTTTCTGGGATCCTGTTGATCCCAGGTGGGAGATTGTTGTCGAAGGGAAACATGTGTTCGTTGAAGAAAATGAGTTAGAGGAGGTAATTGGATTCGGATGTCATACAGGGAGTTGTGGATCTGAAGAAGTCATGTGGTTTAAGGAGGATGATTAGAGTCTTCACAGTTTCCTAGGCTGTAGTGACCATGATGAAGGAATTTGCATCGTTAAAAAAGGGAAGATCACACGTAGGAAATGGAAGTCATAGAAGGTGGTGAGTAAGAAAATCAAGCATAAGTAGTAAGTTATCGGATATCAAATGTGGTTTATATCTTTTTTTACATTGATGTACCTTGGATATTTCACATTCTTCTAGTTATGACACTATTGGTAAACAAATCCTTTTAAGATCTATTCACATAGAAAAGAATTTAGTACTAGAAATGAATCAAATTTCATTACAATTCGAAACTAGATATAATTCGATAAAGTCATTTCCTGTAACCTAAAAATTCTAAAATAATCTCAAAGGAGAATAACAGAATAAAGTCTTGAAATTTCATTCATCGACATCTTTAATGTCACCTGTTGAAGCCGATCGGTAGAGTCTTTGTCAGGAGCTTGATGTGAGGTTGTGCTCATAAGCTAGCTGAGATTTTCCCATGAACCTAATCTTCGCCTTCATGGTGAAAAATTCCTTGCGCATTCATTTGCAGCAATCCTTGAAGCCTTTCATGTATGACTTTTCTGTACCTACAAAGTATAGCGACCAAGATATGAATTATTTAAACTATGAATAAAAAAAACTAAATCGACGTAAAATCATTTGTGACTAACCTTGCTCAATTTGTGGCCTCTTTCTTGCCTCGGGAGCTTCCATGGTCATATAATACCACTTACATTCGCGCAACACCCAACTCTTGTTCTCGAAGTAAGTTTTGTCAAAATACTCCGGCCTTTTTCCCTCCTTCTAAACTCAACCCCTCAACACTCTTCAAAATGAGATTGATTAAACTCCTATATGATGGCGAGTCAACACCTTCTTCGAGGTTGAAAAATGTAACATATGCCTAAAAATTGTTTCCCCATGGTTAATTTTTCTACCCTTCATTATTAAATAGAATAGCATAAGGGTTGTGTAATTAGGCTCGGTCAAGTGGCTTCCCGAGGGGGACAAATTCCTATTTATATTCTCATGTGTAATACTTTGGTGTATGGGTTAGATCGAAGGTCTCAGGTTTTTCGAATTCCAATCTTTTGCGGTTGAAGTACCTCACACTACACTCCCGGGGTTAACATAGGGATGATCAACTTTTAGAGGTCACTTCTCTCAATGGTAGAAATTATCCAACGGAATCCTTCAGAAAAACAAATTTTGGGTATATGTATGGGCACTCTAATAGCTTATTAATACTCCAGTGGCTAATCGGGATGTTAATTCCCCCACCATAGTATCGTAATCCCCATTTCCAACTTCCTACAAATTAGCATAAAATTGGTAAGTCAAATAAAAAAATGCTTTTTCATTAGATGAAACCAAGTTCTCAACATATTGTTCACTAAACGGTTTTAGGGGATTGGTCAACCCTATAGCTAAGTACTCATCGAAATCAATGAGATGTGTATCTAATAACTTCCCCTTCTTATGTAATAAATCATAACGATTCTGAGCAAATTGAAAAACGAGCCTTTTTTCATCGAAGCCGAGATTGTGGCCAGTTGAACGAGATCTAGGGATTCATCGGCTTGAACCTCGCCTAGCCATGCCAAAATCTTGGTGGGTGGTTTAGCTATAATTTAGGAATGAAGGTTGTTTGCCAGTTCGTAAGTTGGTTACCGTTTGGAGATTTGGGGTAAATGGATGAAATTGTATTCGATCCCCTGGTTTCTTCTTTATATTCATAAAAAAATCTGAGCTCATAAAGTTTGATTTGTCTCTTTACTTAAGTGTCACGAACAATTTTTGAGGCCGAAAATGTATTTTTATGGAAAAAATGGGCGCTTTGATTTTTTCCAGAAGTGGCCCAGAAATGTAACACGAGCTTGGAAACTTATTTTTTGAGTGTGGAAAGTGTATCTTACTTATGGGTTGAAAGGAGAAGAATTGTTTCCAAGATCGGTAATACTTCTGGCCCATAAATGGAAAGCAAATACTGTTTTTCGAGATCGAAAATGTGTATGAAATTTCGGTCAATTTTAGTGTTGAATAACATTTCCCCTAATAGGCTCACTGTTTAGGAGCTTGGTTAAATCTATCAAACATTTAATAGAATAAAAATAATTTTTTTTAAAATTAATGCATTATCCTAAAAAGATTCAACACTTTCAACTAACTAAATTCGACACTTCCAAAAAAAATAAAACCAACACAATGTCAATTCAACATCCAAAGATAATTCTAGAAAATCCAACAGCGACAAAATATCCATACATTATCCAAATTCTTCTAGCCAATAATTTTATCAATGCTAGAGTCCTCGCCCTCATCTTGCCCACAGTGTTTTCTTCAATGCCTTGACCCACATTCCCGTCATCCCCGCCATGATCACCACCATCTTCACCATGATCACCATGCCAGGGCTTGTCATATTCGCTCAATTCCAAATGGAGACCTTGGCCTTCCCTGGACGCAACATGCTAGGAATAAGCACGGGTCAACATATCATGCATTTCGGTCATGTCCGCATGCATACAATCGAAGTACTTGCTCAATCTAGCCTTCCAATCATTTCCGGTACCTATAAATTAATATTGATCAATAAAATTTTAAATTGTACTTAATTAACATCAATAAATTAAACTATTTTCACTTACTGGAGCTCGATGCCTTATTTCTTTTTTACTTCCACTTCACGAGCCCTCTTGGGAACCTTATCTTTTTGACCGAGTATTGGAAGGATTTCCCACTTGCCGCTAAAGTCTTGTGGAGCTATTTTTGTTAGAATAGCCTCTTGTCATAGCATCAACCTCTTGTCATAGTATTCCATTCGAAGAGACTTATCCTGAGGAATTACGCCCACCTTCTTTAGCATAACAATTATCAAACCACCATAGGGAAGATCTTTCTTCTTCGTCCGTGTGACCTTCAACATGAATGAGATGATGGAAAAGCCAGGATTTATCTTTCTACCCTCCATGATGTAATAAAACATCATGAGGTTAGCAATAGTTGGTTCACAAGTGTGGCCACCATTGGGGAAAACATTAAGGCTTATCTACTCATACGCGAGACGTTTCTCTATGATCTAGACACTGATATCAAAATTCTCCACTTCCCCCGCATTAGATCCTTCCCTATTAAAATACTTCCTAGCCATAACTATGGGGAAAAAAGGAGTAGCGTCGCTCATGTCAGACCAAACATGCGTGATAAATATCGAGAGGACTATTGGGGTCGTCGGGCCTTAATTTCTCTGGAGTGGTGTAGGGGAAATCTAGGGCTACGTTAATTGTATACGTAGTCATGAATGCATATTTCCCATTAACCCTATTTACATCTGGATTGTTGCTACTTTGACCCAAATTTGCATAAATTAGTATCATTTCATCAATATGAACGAGCTCATCCATACATATTACTTTATCTAAATGTTGGGTTTTGAAATGTGCTTGGAAATAATCTAGTCCTAAAAATGTCCGACGCAAATATAGCCTTTGATTTGAAAACTTTCCCCTTTGAAAAATTGAAATACCTTTTCTCAACTGTATCATTGAAGATTTTTTTGGAGTGGTCAATCTCCGTGAAGGGGCGATGACTCCGATCGCTTGCCTTTAACGTAGAACCCTTTCTCTTACGACTAATATTTTGAATTGGTTAGGGGGTTGTGGGTTTTGATATTCGGGAATGTAGGATTTTGTATATGGTGAAATATAATTTGAAAAAGATCTAGTCTACTAAAAAGGGTGTCTCTTTTCTTTTTAAAACCTACAAAGGGTTTCCGAACTTGGAAAAAGATATTGTCTATTATATACAAGAGCCGATTATTTTATGATTACAGAAATAGAAATCATGCCCGTTTCTTACTTTGGAAACTCTTTTAATTGGGGAAAAATAGAATAAAGGGTTTCAAATGTGCATTTACTGCCCATTTGAAAACTCGTGTTTTCTCCCCCATTCCATCCTACAAAAAACCTCCCATACCCCACACATTATTCCATTACATCACCATTCTACCATTTGAAATTTTGATGATTCAAGGTATGCTTTTCACCCTATTTCACTTCTACTCTAATTTCTCACTTTGAATTTTTTATTTTCTCAAAAAAATTGTATGATATGTTGGTTTAAGCTATGAAGGAGTATTTCATACCTTTTTATTGATCAAAAAATAAATCTACTTGACCTTCCCCCTCCCATCGCCACTAATAAATAAATTTTTCAAGGGAGATCCACTATTAACCTAGAGGGGACCGAGATCAAAGATAAAGAATCTGTATATCTACTCCCGTTCCTACTACTATACTACCTAATGGGCAAATAATGGTGAGACCGAGGTTGTACATGGATATGTTAGGAATCTAAGATTCAACTACATACAGCCGCAATCAGGTCGTCAATCCAGTCACGCATTAGGAATAATCAGCATTGGCAAAATAGGTTTTGGGGGGGGGGGGTACCAACATCTACAAGCATGCAAGTTAACAAAGAATAAACTATATGAACTAGTACTTTGGGAGTATTTGTGTAACATGATTAGTGCTATTTTGATCCTCGATTCCATCACATTTAAGAACCACAAACCTATTCTAGTGCTTATAACACAGGGTGTGGTTGATGGTTAATACTTTCCCATACCATTCACGTAGGGTGCACATAAAATCATCCATCTGCACCGCCTCCGTAATTAGGGAAGTACAACAACGGCCCGTCTGTTGTGCAGATTTGAATCTCCCCATGCTAATACGTCTCGGGCACTACACCACGAATGCTTCTCCCTAAGCTGAAAAAGGCAAAAAGGGTGATGTACCTTATCGATAGCTCTAGGGTGAAAAGCTAACACAATTTTTTTACTATAGCTATCTCTTTTCATAACCCTTTGGACCAACTCATCGGCTAACTAGTGTATGGTCGATCGTAATTTTAACTCAGCAATCCATGTGCACACACCCACACTGTTCCGGACTATCGTTACCCAAGAACATCTAGGTTTCCCTCCCCGAGGGATATCAATAATTACACCAACATGAAAGTTGACTACGGTGTGTGCCAATCTTAGTGTAACAATCATGAAATTAATAAGAACGTGAAGAACAAGCCAACATATTAATCACAAACACATAGAAGTGGGTAGATCTAACGATTCCCACAAAACAAACATTAATTAATGAATAAAAAGACAAACCCCAAGTAATTAAACTAATCCCTAAGCATTGAACCCAAGCATTTCATTGGATTCAACACTTTAGGGCAAAACAATAAAGATAATTAGAAAAACAATTCTAGAGAAAAGGAAAAGTTCTTTTCTCTATCTACTTTACTCTTGAAGTCTAAAAATGAGCATAAACTTAAACCCTAGTAGTCATAGGTTCATAAATATAGCAGTAGGGAATTAGGTCTTGAAAAAGGCCCAAAATAAGCATAGAAAACCTAGAAGGCGTAATTGATGCGGCCACTAGAAAATGACACGGGCAGTGCTGGGCGCACGGAACGACACGGACCTTGCAGCTTTGTGCTGGTCCAGGACGCATGGTTTGACACAAGTAGCATTAGAAGCCTTCTTTTGAGCTTCTAATTTGCGTAACCCTTTTCATTTGGCACGCTATACCTCATTTTAAGTCCGTTTCCTTCTATCTAGTACCATTCTAGCAAATGGCGTTCACATCTTCTACCATTCTTGCAAATGACCTTCAAAAAAATTTCTACCACCTGGATGACCTTCTACAAAATGATGTAAAAATACTCACGAGCAACCTACTGATAAGGTCACAAATAAAAATCTATGTGCCCGTGAATACAAAGTGTCCATTAGATTCAATTAAGTCTACAGAACTCGAGGTTTAGACAAGAAAATCAATAATGTTCATCTAAACCCTTTGTCGTGTGAACCTAACTGAAACTAGAAATTAACCAAAAAAAACATGATAATAAATGTGTCAAATACATTGGTTAATGCATGCATAAAGGTTCACATCATAATTCTTCAATAAATTATTGGGGTTGAACATTTTCAAACATAGATCAGGAAACTCAAATATTTTTTGATTCATGATAGCTAGGGTTTAATATTTTTAAACATAAATGACCAAACTCAAATATGTTTTGATTCATGATATCTAGGGTTTGTATTTTTTGATTCTCATGAGTTCTATTTCAAGTGGGGTCTATTATTAAAGTTAAGTTGTGTATAATATTAGGGGTTGATTGTCTTCGTGGTGGTGGATGATAAAATGAAGCAAGGTAATTTATAATAAATGGTATAGTGATAGATTTATTGATTGAGCTAGGTATTTGTGTGCGTAAATTCTAAGTTAATTGTTAGGTTATGTTGACCTATGTTTTTTTCTTCAACTTAAATGTTTGAGTTATCTTCTATTGTATATGTTCATTGGCTAGGGTTTAGTATAAAATTTCTTCTTATATATTTTGGGCATTCTTTAAATACTAGTAACTTATTTGTTTTCAAGGTTAAGTTATTTTTTCATATATTTGTAAATGTAGTATTCCAAATGACAACTAGGAAATTGACTCTTGATGATGTGTCATAGTCCAAAAATGTGAATCCCTCAACAACGGCATCGACATATGATGAGGATGATGGTTTGGGGATGTAGGAAAACACCAAACTCATAGTAGAGCCTTAGAATTTAGAATATTGATGTTCACCTTATTGCATGTGTTAACCAATGCATTTGACACGTTTGTTATCATGTTTTGTTTGTTTGATTGCTAGTTTTAGTTAGGTTTACATTACAAAGGGTTTAGATGACCATTGTTGGTTTTCTTATCAAAATCCCAAGTTTTTTTGGGTTAATTGGATCTAATGGACAATTTGTCCTCACAAGCACCTAGATCTTCTTTTGAGATCTTACTAGTAGGTTGTTCTTGAGAATTTCATCTTTATTTGGTAGAAAGCCCTCCTCCTAAGTTTTGTAGACGTAATTGGATCTAATGGACGCTTTGTTCTCACAAGCACCTAGATCTTAATCGGTGATCTTACTAGTAGGTTGTTCGGGAGAATTTTGGTATTATTTTTTAGATAGCCATCCGCGAGGGTGGTAGAGGATATTTGAAGGCCATTCATAAGGATGGTAGAAGATAGAATACCATGAACTAAAAGCATGGTAGTAGATGGGATTGAGCTTGAAAAAGGCAGAGTCAGAGTTCAATAATATAAAAAATGAAATGACGGCATCAACCTTAACAGTGGTCAGCACCAACCGACAAGTACCAGCCGACACAAATTGGTTGACACAAACTGGGACCTCCACCACGGACATGCCAGAGGCAGTCGACATAGACTGTGGCCTCCAGCACAGCCATGTCATAGCCTCATGGCACAGACCTTTTGATGCAAGATGACCCGTGTCACCTCGATGTTTTATGAGGCTAAGTATGGACACGAACCATGCCTGTTTGCATGGCCTGTGTCATTTCATCTCAGGAAAATGTGAAGACCATCCCACGGGATGTGAAGATCGACAAGGTTGGTCAAAGTTTTGCTCATAATACGACTCCCAGCCGATGGCCTATGAGAACTGAAATGGGCCGCACCGTTGAACTGATCAAGAAGTGCTTCCAGCCGATGGGTTGTGCCAGACGACAGAGGCACACGAATCAGAAGATCAAAAATGGAGAATCAATGGATGACCTGTGCCATATACAACTGGTCTGTGCAAGCATGAGGATACATTGCCATGCCAGATTAGATGGCCTGTGTTAACACGAGCCAGCATGGCCATGTCATCCCCAAACCGGCACGACCATGGTCGGCTACACAGCCCCTGCCATTTGTGGATGGTAGGGTTTTGGCCTATTTTAGGCCTTTTTCAAGGCCCAATTCCCTACTACTATATATAGAAACCTATGTCCACTAGGGTTTAAGTATATGCTCATTTGGACTCTTAAGAGTAAAGCAGAGAGAGAAACGAGCTCTTCATTCTCTCTAAAATCTTTTCTCTTATTGTCTTTATTTTCTTTTGCCTAAAGACATTGATTCTATGAAATATTAGGGTTGAATGCTTAGGGAGTTGTTAAATAACTTAGGGTTTGTATTTGTATTCAGGATTCTATGTTTGTTTAGGGATATTTCTTAGATCTACCTATTTCTATGTGTTTATAATTATTATGTTATCTTGCTCTTCATGTTCTTATTAAATGCATGATTGTGACACTAAGATTGGCACATATAATAGTCTACATTGATATTGGTGCACTTATTGAAATTCTCAGGGAAGGAAACCTAGATGTGTTTAGGGCAAAGATAGTCCGGGACTGTATGGTTGTGTGTATGTGGATCTCCAAGTTAACGTTACGATAGAATATATATAAGTCTTAGCTGGTAAATTGGCCCAAAGGGTTACGAATAGAGATAGTGTTAGTAGAAAACTAGGGTTAGCGTGAGTCCCAACCTGAGAGCCATCGATAAGGTGATTCAACCTCTTTGTCTCTGTAGGAATAGGGAGAAGCATTAGTGGTGGAGTACCCGAGATGTAATCATACAGGGGAGATTCAAATCTACACAACAAGCAGGGTCGTTGTTTCACTCACCTAACTACGGAGGTGGTGCCGATGAAATATTACATGTTCACCCTACGTGACTGGTACTAGAATAGGCTTATGTATCTTGAATGTGATAGAATAAAGGATCGAAACACAAACACCGATCATGTTACGCAAATACTCCCCAATTGATAGTTTATATACTACCTCCGTCCCGCCAGTAATGGCCGAATTGCTTTTTGGACACTATTCTGTATCAAAGTTTGACCGCTTATTTGAATAGATATATGAACAATAATATATACATATGTGATATTGTTCAATTCGTCGCAACATGTAGTTTCTGAAAAGTAACTTTTTATTTACCGTTATTATACGTAGGTAAATATATTAACTGCTGAACATGTGTCTTGGATAACGTGCTAAAAGTAGATAGGCCATTACTGGTGGGACGGAGGGAGTTGTTTATTGTCTTGTGATCTTTCATACTTGTAGTTGTTAGATAAACCCTCCCAACCTATTTTGTAACATTAGATATTTGATTGATGACCCGATTGCGAATGTGTGTAGTTAAGTTCAGGTTCCTAGCATCTCTATGGATGACCCCGGTCTTGCCACTATCTACCTCATAGGTAGCATATTATTAGGTACGGGAGGAAAATATAAAATATCTTATCTTATTTCTTATCTCCCAAGAAATAACCCTCGAGAGTCTATTAGTTGGAAAAAAGCGCAACTCTAAGACAAACGACTTGAGAAACAAGAAATTCTAATTCGAAAGTTGGCCCAAAACACCGGGCTAGTTCTTCCAGACAATTTAGAGAACTTAACTCCCTATTGGACACCGCTATCTAGGGGTTCACAAAATTCTCCTGGAGATGTTGAGGTAAATTGTGATACAAATTTTCAAAATCCAAGAATCAATAGGAAAATTTTCAAACCTGACGACCTCGACAATGCCATCCTTGCAATTGAAAAAAGGTCCAAAGAATCATTTTCTTAAATATGTCCCTTTGAATTAAATTTCATATTCAATACCTTTTTGCTTGTGTTTTAGAAATCTTGTCCGTGTGAACTATACATTGATCAAGACATAGACAGTAGGCTACTATATGTAGCCGATGGAGTTTTATATGATTTAATGAAACATCATCACTCCATACCAATTGTGGAAGGTCTTTCGAGGTTTTCCTCGGAGAATATTTTGGTTATGGGCACCTCTTTGACAATCCCAGTTGGAGAATACAAGCAAGTTGGCCCTGCCTGGAGAATGTTCCTTACTTGGCCCCGTAGACGTATATACGCTGATCCTATTAAGGATCAAAATTTCAAGGAAACAAGGCCTCCATCACCAAAACCGGTGAAGGTAACACAAAAAATGGTCAAATCAATGCCCAAAACGGTGCCAAAAACATCACTAGTGTTAGACCTCCATTGGCAAAAGCACATATTCCTCGAGACATACCTAGCTTCATACATATATTCTATAATTGGATACAACCCCATGATCAAAATACAACATACGTTTTCTTGGGAAATAAATGCAATTTTGGATGCAAACGTGAAATCATGGCGTTATGGAGTGATTTGAAGACATATGGAGAAGTGAACAAGCCAATCAAGCGATGATGTCGATCTACACCCTTTGAGTGATTTTATTAATTTTATTTCTAAATTCAATTTTAATTACGCCAACAATTATTAAAAATAATACATACTATGCAATTGTCAAGGTATATGATTTTTACCAGTAATCAAAAGGAGGGATGGATTGGATACATGTGCCCGGTCATTATACAAGAAATTGGTTTTACAAAACAAGAGAGGATTGACTACATTCACAAATGCCTAGGTCGGAAGGATAAGATGCTTTTCGTTGAGTCATACATCGAGAGTTTATTTACAACATTCAGTTTCATTACCAACATGGTTCCCACAAATTTCAAATAATATTTAAATTTTCTTATTCAGGGAAGATTGGAGAATAATATTTATAGTCCCCGCAAAGAAGCAAGTGTATTGGATGGATCCCCTCAACTTCCAACCGTCTGATACATTCGTTAAGATTTTGGAATCTGCAATGGAGGAAAATACTGATCAAACAAATTGTTCGTTTCAGGTGGTCGAAATAAAGGTGGTCTACCAATATGTTAATTTCAAATATATTATACTTATTTGGTGCAATAGTCTTAATAAATTATGTTTCTTACATATAGTACAAGAAATAGGCTCAAACTTAGAAGTGTGGATATTACGTCATGTTATACACGAACGAGTGCATAGACAAACTCCAGGAAGATGTACTTGAGCTTCACATATTAATTGTATGTTTGTTCGTGGTAATCTTTCTAACTAACCTTTGTCAAATATTTAATACTATAATGTAATTTTATTATTTTAAAAAATGATTGGAAACCCTACTCGCAAGATGATATCAACAATGTACGGAATTCATTAGCTCGGCATCTAATTCTCAATCAATCAGCAACACTGGGGAATCCCAATATTGGTGGGGACACTCAAGTTAAATAAACATTGAACCTTAGAAATTTTGGAATTGATTTGTAGTGATTTCTATTCCTATCTATATATTATTTCTTGGTTAGCGATATTCATAGATTTTTGTTTAGGTGGAAGATACTACCGTGTATTGTTTTTAAATTGTGGCTTTGTATCGATGCTATATTTGTTCAAGACCGGATTGTACTTACGAGTCTGGAAAGCATTTTGTCTATTTTATTTTCATTTTCCATTAGTCTGAATGACATTAGAAACTCGGAAAATGCTACACGAATCACTTTTCAAACTCGAAAATGATTTGAGGAAAAAGAATTGCTCAACCAAAAATTACCAGAGAAGGACAAAAAATGCAACACAAATTTGAAAATTAAATATCATTCTAAAAAGAGACAAAACATGGCATTTACTAATTTTTGACTTTGGAATTAGGAAACTTTCTGATATCGGAAACGTCAGTGAGATCGACATACAGACCCCAGTTTCTGTGCTAGGAAAAATTTTAAGGTGGTTCATGGCATAAATTAAAGGCAGTTTTTAACTACCTTAATTGACAAATTTTAATGGTGGTTGTCGGAACCGCCTTCTTTTCTGATTGATTAAAGGCGGAACCATTAAAGGCACTTAGAAAATACCTTTAACTTACCAATAGAAACGCCTTTAAGAGGCCCATCATACACAAGTGATTGCTAGATTTAGGTAGGTTTACAAAATAAGAGGTCCAGATAATCATTTTCGGTATTCGTATCTAAATCCTTCCTTTTGTAATCTATTGTGAGTCCAGTGAATTTTCGGTCCTTACGAGCATCTAGATTCCTTTTTGTGAGATTAATTTTTATATTTCTACTAAGAACTTTGGAGTATTTTAGTGATGATCATTCGCAAGGATGGTAAAAGATTGAAGGCCACGGGTCAAAAGAGAGAAGGATTAAAGGATGGTAGAAGAGAGAAGGATCGAAGAAGGAAGAAAAGGAGGGGATAAATTGTGATCCACAATTTTGAACAAAGCTCTTAGAATGATACGAGAAGAACCAACCTCCAATGGTGGTACCATTGGATTTGTCTTCTTGATAGGTATAAAATTGACTACAAAAACTCCAAAATCAGATCAGCTGTTCACCTATACCAGTGCGTAAAATTGAAGAGGGGGTGGAATTTTGAAGAGAAGGCCAATTATTCCGGAAATTGATGGAAGTTAGGCATATAGCTAATCACAATCAGTGACAAATGTGCACGGTCCGTGAAAAGGGTCCAATAGCCCATTTATGGTGTTCCCCTTTAATTCCCAGACTATAAATACCCCACTCTCTCCTCCATTCTCAAAACCCTAGTTCTTCATTTTCTCTTTGTATTTTCCATCTTTATTTTATTATTATAATGCTTGGAATTTGTAGTATAATGTGTATTAGATAAACTCTTAGTTTTGGGAGCAATTGATTGAAGCTTCCAAACCCATGTAGTGAGCATCTCTAATTTACTCTTTCATGAACATTTATTGTTGAGCATTTATTAGACGACTAATGTTGATGTTTACTTCATTTATGGCTTGTTTGAGAATATGAAGTGTTTGTATGATTGAATGCCAGGGTGTTAGGAAAGTGTATAATTTCATTTCTCTTTGGAATGAAATCCAAGAACACGGAATTAGAACTTCTGGTTGGGTAAATAATGTTAATCTTGCAAGATGAGTATGTTAATGTGTTTTGTTATCATATATCCTAACGTACCACAAAAAGGTAGAATCTTGAATGTTGATTGTTCTAGGTTAAATCTAATAAATGCTTTGTTTGGTTAAATGGTTAGGCATTTTGTAGAATGCATGTAGTTTTTATCAAATCTATGGTCCTTTGTGTATGATGCCATTGATGAAATACATTTAGGTTTTCTTTGTCTAAAGTGATCATTAATGAGGTTTGAAAATAGTCATTGATCACTTTTGTGAATTACTCTTAAGAATAAAGGAACTGTTATCTTTAAAATGGAAGTGATAGCATTCACCATAGGTAATTAATGTGAATAAATGAGTGATTGGTTATATGATCTATAAGAGGTTTGGAAGTGGAAATCAATTTCCCCCAAGGCTCGGTCAATTATGATTTTTATCATCTTTTCTTAGTTTGTTGCATGATTAGTATAATTGTCTTTATTTCCTAGTTATCTTGTTTTTACTTTCATAATTTAGAAAAACAAACCAAACCCCCCATCTTTACTTACTTATATATATATATATATCTATGATTATATCCACCTTATATGCATGAACCCTTAGAAAAATCCCTCTTCTTCGTGGACGACCTCGATTTTCCACTATTTATTTAGTTGTATTTAGGAAGAATTTAGGGCTTATAAATTGTAACTTTGAGAGGTGTGGCGATGGCATCTCAAATTTTGGTGCAGCTACAAGGGAAACGACATTTATTTTTAAGTGTTTGGGCATATTATGGGTGAATATTTTCTAGTTGTGTTAATATGTGCTAGTTTGTTTTTATTCGTTTTTTAGTTTATATTTATTTGGTTTGAGACATATTTTTTCCAGTTCTTGTTGTACGGTTTGTACTTAATCCTCTTCACAAGAACCCCTACACTACGACGCTGTGTTAGAGTTGAAATTGAAAAGGGCTTGGAGCCTTTATTAGAAAGTGTGAATAACATCCCTCCTAGTGACCATTTTGCATAAAATTCTACTTCCATGGAGCATCAAGATGAGCATCCGGAAGGAGAACCTCAACACCCTCACCTTAAAGGAGGGAATGTCTCGTTGAAGCAAATTTCATTAAGGTAAACTATGAATCCCAACCTTATGAAACAACAGATTGTGCATCACTTATCTGGCGGTTGGACCGAATTAGTAATTTGAGCTCAAATCCGGGTTGAAACACTTGCAACCGTCCCTTTTTAGTAGGCAAGGGGAGGACCTCAACGAACAACCCTTTGACTTTTATATGGTTTGTTTTGGTATGATTCCTTAAGGAGTAGATGAAGAGCTTTACAAGTTGAAGGGCTTCCCATTTTCATTGAGAGATTCCACAAGGGATTGGCTCCACTACCTTTTATTCGAGAACAAAAACCCATAAATTAAGTTAAAGAGAACTTTTTTCTCCAAGTACTTCTCGGCCTCAAAGTCTTCCACTTTGAAGAAGGAGATTAGCAACATCTTCCAATGGCATGAAGAGTCATTCTACGATTACTGGGAGAGGTTCAAAACGCTTCTCTCAAGTTGTCCATATCATGGTATTCAAAGGGAGATTTGGTATATTATGTTTATAATGGTCTTCTTGATGAGGAACAAAGGTTAGTGAGGGGATCTTGTGATGGTTCCATTGGGAACAAGAGTTCGGGAGTGGCTATGGAGCTTTATGAGAAGTTGGTCATAGAGTCGAGAACATTTAGCTCAAGTTTCGATCTTTGGAGGCAAAACCCAAACAACACAAGTGATTCCTCCAACAATGGGAAGCTCAAGAACCAAGTCTCAAAACTCACTTCCGTGGTTAAGGCTTTGATGACAAAGTCCAAAAACACACCACATGTGAAATCATGCGAGATTTGTTCCTCACTGCACCCTACAGATGTATACCCAAGTTTTCAAGATGATTATGTGGCGGAGGTGAATCCCATGGGTTTTCAAGGAGGCTAAGGATATAAAGGGTACCAAGGTAATCAAGGTTACCAATGCGATCATGGCTACCAAAATTGACCTTAAAATTTGGGTAATTGAGATCACCCAAATCTTTGGTTTGAAAATGCTCAAGAAGGGAAAAATCCACAACAATACAGCCCTCAACAACAACAATAACGGCCTCCGCAAAACCAATTTCCAAGGCTCCAAGACAAGCCTATGATCAAGGTGAGGGTTCGGGGTTCTCAAAAGGTGAAGTGGTGCAAGCCATTGGGAGATTGAGCTTGTGTCCGGAGAAGGCAAAGAAGTTCCAAGAGAAGACCAAATTGAGCATCAAGAATTTGGAGACTCAATCGAGTCAAATGGCTCAAATCTTGAATAAGATGGCATGAAAAGAAAAAGGAAACCAGAGCTTAACCCTTTACAAAATGTGAGTGCCATTTCATTGAGGAGTGGTAAAGAGGTGAAGGGGCCCCAAGTCAAAAGTTTTGTTGAGCGGGTGATTGAAAAAGAGAAGAGTATTGAGAAGAAGTCGGAGGAATTAGCCAAGGAGGAGGTAAGCAGGGGGAAAGAAATTAAAGAGTAGAACATAGTGCCGAGATCGAGATTAAACCCTGAAACCTCATCCCTGCCGCACAAGAAAGCTTAAATGGCAGAGATTCCTATCTATGTGCTACAACAACTATTTCTAGATTTGCAGGATAGGAGAAAGAAGGAGAACAACAAAGACATCTACGAAGTCTTTTGTAGATGCGAGGTAAACATTCCACTCCTAAATGTTATAAATCAAATTCCTAGGTATGCTAAATTTCTTAAGGAATTGTGTGCCATCAATAGGAAATAAAAAATGAAGAGTAATAATAAGAGTGGAAACAGTGAGCATGTCTCCGCCATGTTTAGTGATGAATTGCCTCATAAATGTGATGATCCAAGAATGTTTACAATCCCTTGTGGGATAGGATGAAAACTTGTTAAAATGGCCATGCTAGATCTTGGTGCTTCCATTAATGTGATCTCATATTCTTTAAATAAGAGTCTAAAGAAAGGCACTTTGCACAAAACCGGGGTTGTTATCCAACTAGCCAATCACTCTAGCACATACCCAAAAGGTATTGTGAAAGATATGTTGGTGAAAGTGGACTCTTTGACATTCCCCACCAATTTTTATGTCCTTGATATGGAGAGTGATACTCCTACCATCCCTATTTTATTAGGAAGGCCATTTTTAAAGTCTTCACGGACTAACTGATGTGCATAAGGAAAAGCTAACCATTGAGTTCAATGGTTGGAAAGTATAACTTGACACTAATAATTCCATTGATCATCCTAGTATATACCACTCTTGTCAAGCTATTGACGTTGTTTTGAGCCCAATGATTCTATTACCTTTAATGTTGCCCTAAATGATGATTTCTATGATGCTTCTATTACAAATGTTGCTAGTACTAACTTGAAGGAAAGCAACATTGTTGAAAACTCTCTTGGGGAAGCAACATCCGACAAGTTTCATGTGTCCACGGGAAAACCAATAAAAGTGGGTTTCACTCCTTCTCGTGTGAAGACTTAGGTGGTAGGGTGCAAACCACACAGAAGGTTTTTAAGTGTTCATCTCTAGGATAAGGAGAGAAACCCCCCAATTTCTCATTAAATTGAGATTACCATGTAGAAAAAATGAGTTGTTAGGCATATTGAAGGAGCATGAAGAGGCCCTAAGTAATGTGCGCTGAGTTTTGTTAGGGGGTGATGTGGATCCCAAAAGTTTTGTCTTGGATTGAGGATAATAGACCGATCTCCTATGTTAATTTTGTGAATAAATATAATTACGAGAGTCATCCATGCCGACGATGTTAAATTAACTTATTTTCAATCATCCTGATGCCACTCGTGACATTCCATTGACGTATCTTTATTTATTCTTTATTCATGAGTTGTGCCGATGACGTTAAATAAAATTGGTTTTGATCATATTAAACTATTTCTTTTCTTTTGATTTGGATAAATATTATGCTTGGTGTTCTTGGTTGTTTTGTAGGAATCACTTGGTTTTGGAGAAAATGAGCAAGTAGGAAAAGTGAGCAAACAAGGAATAACAAGTCCAACTTATTGACCGTGTAGACGTGCGTGGTCCATGGATGCTGGAATTTTCAACCAAGGAGGTTGAAGAAAACTCCAACTTGTAAGCCGTGTAGACATGCACGATTCGCAACACTCAAACTTCCTCCAAATCACTCTGCAAACACAACTCGAAACCAATGAGGTATTTCTTCCCTCATTGTGATTTCACTGCTTTACTCGAATTGTTATTTATGACAGTGATTGTGATTGGACTTGGTTGATGAGAGGTTCTAGGTAGAGTATATTATGGTAGTGGTAATTTTTTCATTAGATCTCATAATAGTACCAATAAGGGTACATTTTGGTGTTTATTTTTCATTGTGGGTATTCTCTCATTTTTTTTCTCCTTGACATGTGTCCTAGAATGTTTATTTGCATTGAGGACTATGTAATCCTTAAGTGTGGGGGTAGGGGAATATAATGATACTTATGATTAGTTGTTTATTTTAGTTGTAGCAAGTAGCTCTTTTGAGAGCATTTTTAATCAAAACATATTTGTAAAAAAATAGAATCATGCTAAGGTGAAAACCTAAGAGGGCAACATAGGTAAAATTGGGAGTCCTGGATAGGTTGAAAACCATAAAGAGTGACCTATGCAAAATTGAGAGTCCAAATGGTATGGAAAAGGTGAGAGTGAGCATTTAAAATAAAGTGTGAAGCTAGGATGGAAACCCGCGAGGGCTCGTAGGCAAAATGAGAGAAATTAAAACATTCTATGCTTCTCTTAGTTTTTCTATTTGGTAGTTTCTTTGGTAGAGTAAGCTAGTTTTACACTTGTATTTTGTACCTCACATTTGATTTGTATGATAGTTGTTTAGATTATGTTAGGCTTCCAGATGTGAGAGTGTGAGAGATTCTTATATGTTCGGGGCTGGGGTAGTCTAGTAATAAAATGTTGAGTGTTTTGGGAAAACCTTGGCATGTTCGTTTACGCTTAGGTATATTCTTGTACTTTTTAATTCGATGACGGATAAAGGTTTAAGTGTGGGGATTTGATGAGACGTCAAATTCATGTATTTTCTGTAGTATTTAACATCTCTTTTGTTATCTTTTTTAGGACGATTTTTAGATTTAGGTAGGTATACATTGAAGAGGCGATGAAATTTGAAGAGAAGCCAGTTATTCTTGAAAATGGTAGAAGTTGGGCAGAGAGCTTGTCACGGTCAGTGACAAATGTGTACAGTCAGTGGCCACGATCAGTGACAAAGGGTCCAGCAACCCATTTATGTTTCTTTTCTCCTTTAATTCTTACACTATAAATACCCCACTCTCTCCTCCACTTAAGACCATGATTTTCTTATCCTCAAAATCCTAGTTCTTCATTATCTCTTCCGCTTTTCCATCTTTATTTTGTATAATTATGCTGGGAACTTGTAGTATGATTTATATTAGATAAACTCTTAGTCTTGGGAGCAATTTATTGAAACGTCCAAACCCATGTAGTGAGAATCTTTAATTTACTCTTTCATGAACATTTATTGCTTAGCATTTATTGTGTCATTAATGTTAATGTTTAATTCATTTATGCTATGGCTTGTTGGAGAATATGAAGTGTTTTTATGATTGAATGCTAGGGTGTTAGGAAAGTGTAGACATAAACATCTAACATGGCATTAGAAATTCTTGTTGGGTAAATGATGTTAATCTTAAAAGAGCAGTATGTTAATGTGTTTTGTAAATCATATTTATCCTAAGGTAGTCCAAAAAGGTAGAATGTAGAATGTTGATTGTTCTAGGTTAAACCTAATATGGTTTGTTTGGTTAAATGGCTAGGCATTTGGTAGAATGTTTGTAGTTGTTATCAAATATATGGTTCTTTTTGTATGATACTATTGATGAAATACCTTTAGGCATTGTTTGTCTGAAGTGATTATTAATGTGGTTTGCAAATATTCATTGATGGCTTTTACGAATTACTCTTAACAAGAAATGAATGTTTATCTTAAAAATGGAAGTGATAGCATTCACCATATGCAATAATATGAATGAATGAGTGATTGGTTATATGATTTATAAGAAGTTTGGAAGTGAGAATCAACTGCCTCAAGGCTTTGCCATTTGGGATATTTATTATATTTTCTTAGTCTGTTGCATGATTAGTACAATTGTTTGTAGTTGCTAGTTCTCTTATTTTTACTTTAGTAACTTAGAAAAACCAACCAACCAAACCCCCCCCATTTTTACTTGGTTTTATATATCTATATATCTCTATATCTATGCTTACATCAACATTATATGCATGAACCCTTAGGAAAATCCCTCTTTTTCGTGAACAACGCTAATTTGCTACTATCTACTTAGTTGTATTTAGGTAGAATTTAGGGCTTATAAATTGTAACTTTGAGGGGTACGACAATGACCTCACAAGACCATATCAACAAAGTTGAACTCAACTGGCACGGGATCCTTCTCCTTTGCTAGCATCACTGATTGACATGTGATTGTCCTACATTGCTTACACCAAGTTTCAATTTCAAATTTGTCGAAGGCTTTCCCATACTTTCCCCTCGCCTTCGGTACATCATCTGTTCCGACCCTCTTCTTGGTACATATTTTCACCTAAGGTTCCTCGTTCGGGGAAGAGTCAACTGCAAGGGTTGAATTCTTCAAATTTTATGTTTAGGGGAATAGTGAGAGTGGCCGGCTCATTGGACACGACCTTTGGTTGTGTCTCACACTACCATAGAAACAACCTCTAGCACCGGTCGGTGCCCTAACTGTTTTTAGTATCGGTTTTTTAATTTAGCATCCGTTTTTTTAAAACTGGATTTTTTAATTTAGCAAACCACCGGTTATTTAAAAACCAGTGCTAATTTTTAAAAACCGATGCTAAACTTTATAAAATTCAATCTTCTCGCCAAATATTTCACCAAAATTTAGCACGGGTTTTCAAAAACCCAGTGCTAAATTTTTTAAAATTCAATCTTCCAGCCAAAAAAGTCAAAATAATTTGTTAGAAATGTTAATTTTTTTGCCAAAAATTTCATGAGATGGGCGCAGCTGCTTGCAGCCGCTCTAAGCTAAATTATTTTTTTCTTAACTTTCAATTGTTCACTTCCTTTGTTGACTTTAACTATAACTAGGTTGACTTAAATAAATCAACGACCAACCTTTATTGACCTAATATAAATAAGAATATAAATGTTTGAATAACAAAAATAATGTATTTTGGAGCATTGGATAATGGGGAAACAATAATTTGGGCCACAATGTAATTTTCCAAAATTGTGTACATGTAATCAATGTTGATTTTCAAGACCTTTCCATGCTCCCATACATGGCCAAATCGCAAAGTTGCAATCATATATTATTCAATTGAATTTTAGTGTCGCCAATTTCGTGATTCGACACTTCCAAATTTCTTGGAGGTCCTAAGTACAAAAAGTAAAAACTTTACTCGTAACTCCTAGATGAAATCCGCTCGAACGCGGTGCTTCCCTATACACCCCCATTTTATTTTCCAAAAACTTAGCGGATATTTATCATCGATCGGGCACATGAATATATCAGTAATCCTTTCTGAGTTCTCTTCCTCACTTCTATGTAATCAACATTAAGTTACTCTGGAACATCTACTAGCGCTTTTCCACAATTCACCAAAAATATATATAATTTAATATTTTTATATTTTGGTAAAAATTTATAAAATGTATTTTGGAGTGATGGATAATGGGGAAACACAATTTTGGGCCACAGTGTAATTTTCCAAAAT
>JAULKK010277877.1:0-14695 GCA_032355705.1 Rubia peregrina
CATGAAAACCTGTGCTAAATCGGCTACATAGGCACCGGTTTTAAAAAATTGATGCCCATTCAAAAAAATTGGTGCTACATCGATGCTACTTAGGCACCGGTTTTAAAAAAAACTGGTGATATCTTTTCACCAGCTACTTAGGCACAGGTTTTTTAGACCTCAAAAAACTGGTGCTAGGCCAAAAAAAGTGGTGCTAAATCTAGCACCGGTTTTATAAAATCGCTTCTAACCAAAAAACAGGTGCTAACAAAAAAACTTATGCTAAACCTAGCACCGGTATCTCAAAAACCGGTGAAATCTTTTATAGCCCAAAAACCTATTTTTTAGATCCCAAAAATCGGTGCTAGAAGTTCCAAAAAATTGGTGCTAGGGGGGGGGTCTGTAGTAGTGCATCTTCGCCAATTACCTATGTTTTCTGTTAAATAGAGTAGAGTTCCTTGGTTTGTGGCACATGTATGTACCATAGACTTGGAACTAAACTATACCTAACTCAGAAGAAACACTCGCACAAGGATTAGAAGCATAAGGATCACTAGCACAAAGGCTCTACAACAAAAACCAACTCAAGAAACTAAAAAATAAATGAAAACATTAGCTACTCAACTAACAAGCTATAGAAGTTAACTATTAAACTTTTGGACTAGCATTCCCTGCAGCGATGCTGACATTTGATCCACTTTCCCTCGGTGTCGTTAAACTCGAGAAGAGGATTTATTAAGAATTTGAAATGTTGCTCCCGTTCCTACTAATAAAGCTACCTATTGGGTAGATAGTGGCAAGACCAGGTTCATCCATAGAGATGCTAGGAATCTGAAAGTTAACTTCACACAGCCGGGACCTGGCCGTCAATCCGATCACGTGTCAGGAATAACTAATGTTTCAAAATAGGTTTTAGGGGGTTTTCTCTAACAACTACCAACATGAAAAAGTGTAAGAGGGGAAACCTATAAATTTCTAGCACTTGGGGAATATTTGCGTAACATGATCGTAATATGTTTTGATCCTAGATTCAATCACATTCAAGACATATGAACCTATCCTAATGCTTATGACACATAGTGTTGTCTCTATGGTCAACACTACCCCATATCTATCATATAAGATTGCACACATTTTCTTCCATTGACACTGTTTCCGTAATTAGGGAAGTACAACTATGGCGTGTCATATTGTGCAGGTTTGATTCTTTCATGTACTATTATCATTGATTCTAATGTTGCGAAATGCTCTAACCCTAGTTTTTTACTAACGCTAACCCTTCAAGATAATTCACCTGCTAAGACTAGTGTGCGATCATAGAAATGGTAAATTGGTGACCCACATGCACACACCCACACTGTCTTGGACCCCGCTACCCCTATCACATCTAGGTTTATCTCCCCAAGAGATATCAATAAGTGCACCAACATGAAAGTATACTATGGTGTGAATCTCAGTGTAACAATTATGCAATTAACAAGAATGTAAGGAACAAGCCAACATAATATTCTTAAGCATAATAATAAAAAATGGTAGATCTATAGAATCTCTTTAAACATGTAACAAATCATGACAACAAATATAAACCCCAAATTAAATCACTACTCCCTAAGCATTGAACCCAAATATTTCATTGGATTCAATGCACTTGGGCAAAACAAGAATAAAAGAAATTAGAAAGAAGGGTTAATCATTTTCTCTCTCTACCTTCTCTTAGGAGAATAGAAATAAAATGAACCAAACTTAAACCCTAGTAGAAATAGGTTCCTATATATAGTAGTAGAGAATTAGTCCTTGAAAAAGGCACAAAATGAGGCCAAAAACCCAAGGAGCAAAAACAATGGCACGAGTCGTGCTGCTTGGCGCGGTCATTCCGACTTGGGCTAGCACAACCTATGTTTCCTTGCACGGTTGTGCTAGTTGGGGATGACACAGCCCGTGCTGGTTGGCACAGACCATTGGTTAAGACTTCTTATTTGCCTTCTTCTGCTTACACCCACGTCATTTGGGTTGGGGCGTCGGTTGGAAGTACTTATTCATCAGTTGAATGACGTGAGCTATGTAAGTCCTTGTGGGTCATCGGTTGGGAGTTATTTTATAAGAAAAATGATAGCACGACTATGTCAATCTTCGCACCTCCTGGGATAGTCTTCAAATGTTGGAAATGAAACGACAGAGGTCGTGTAAAATGGCACGCTTTGTGTCCATACTTAGCCTCACAAAGGTTCGAAATGACATGGGCATTCTTGGACCAAATGACTTGTGCCAAGGGGGTTGTGGCACGACTGTGTTGGGGGCCCCTAGTTTGGCTGTGTTGGATGATTCTTCCGTGTTAGCTAGTGCCACAGTGTCGCTAGTGCTGCCGTGCAGAGTCTTGACAATGTTGAACTTTAACTCCCTTTTTTCTGCTTGATTTCATCTACTACCACTTTTTTGGTTCATGGCCTTCTTTCTATTACCATCTTAGCATGGGCCTTGCTACTCGTGCTGGGTGTCCCCTGTATTAACCGGTGCGACTCGCTGGCCAGGTCTTTTTTTTGCCCCTTGCTGATCCGCGTCATGCATCGTTGTGCGCACCCATTGAATGGATACTTGTTTTTCTCAGTACCTCAGCACGATCTGCATCATTCTTCACACCCTGTGGGTTGATACTAGCATTTGTTACTTGAAATGGCGCAAGATGTATAAAACGGTCCCGCCGATATACTTAGCAAATTTTGGAGTGAAAAGAGGGGATCCTAGTGCCAGAAATTGACACGGCCCATGCCAGATGATATAGGACATGCCCCTAAAATGGGTCATTCCAGTTGGTGCGGGCCGTGCTAGCTTTTGGTTTTTGCCAAGCTTGTGCTGTCTGCGCTAAGCTTGTGCTCTCTGCGCCGGCCGTAGCTGGTTCTCTTGGCTAACTTTTTTGCTCCTCTATGGGTGAACCGTTGGTCTGACATGGGAGTTCATGTAATCTATTTTTAGCTTTCGAGAAAACAAATCCTGTGGTGACACCATCGAGTGCTGATTTTTCTCGAATTTATCCCTGAACTTCGTGATACCTCGAACAACGATCGTTCTATTTCTCATTTGGCCTTCTTGTAATTTGAATCTGCGTTTCTTGGTACCAATCCCTTCTACTTCCATGAGTTGGACTTCGTGGCTCTCAATCTACAGCCATCATTGCGAATGACCTTCAAATATCTACTACCAACCTCGCGGATGGTCTTCCACCAAAGAAAATGAAAAATTACTCACGAGCAACCTACTAAAGAGAACAAAGAGAAAGATCTAGGTGCCCATGAATACAATGTTTCCATTAGATCCAATTAATTCTACAAAATGCGGGATTTAGATAAGAAAACCAAAAGTGGCCGTCTAAACCCTTTGTTGTACAAACTTAACTAAAACTAGCAATCAACCAAACAAAAATGATAATAAGTGTGTTAAATGCATTGGCTAACGCATGCATAATGTTGCACATCAATCCCCCCACACTTAAACCTTTACTCGTCCCCGAGTAAATAAAATGAGAAAAGATCTAAGTGAAATGTAGCATGCAAAGAGAAGTTAGCCAATACATTCAACCTATTCCCAAGCTACCCTCGTTCCCCCAAAGAAGTAAGAATCTCACAAGTCTCACACATCACAAATTTGCTAAAGTAACCTAACCACCCCCTAAAATGTTGTGAAGAAAAACGTAAGCATGAAGTGTTGAACTAGTTTACTCCCCTGAAAACAACACAGAATATAATCCAAGAGATTTTGATGAAGAAGCCGCCAAAGATGGCCAAAATATGTTGAAGTTCCATTTCAAATTTCTCTGAATTTCTCTCATTTTACTTAGGAGCCCTTTCGGGTTTTCATCCTTGCATTCACACAGTTGAGCTCACCATTTCACCTTTTTCCACATGGCCTCTCAATTTTTCCTAGGTTTTCCAACCTAGTTGGGCCTTAGCATCTCATTTTTACCTAGGCCTTTCGACCTATTCGGGTTTTGCTTCCCATTTTTGCTGAAGTTTCCCTTTCGAGTTTCCAACTTAGACAGGTATATATATTTTTTCAAAATTTTCATTTTTTGTGTAGAACAAACCCTAAAGTTGGGCTTCATGCTACAAAACA
Source organism: Rubia peregrina (assembly GCA_032355705.1). NCBI lineage: Eukaryota > Viridiplantae > Streptophyta > Magnoliopsida > Gentianales > Rubiaceae > Rubia > Rubia peregrina. The sequence goes on from JAULKK010277877.1 coordinate 4,087, forward strand.
ATGTTTTGAAACACACTCCCAAAAAGGTTCCCCCACACCTAAAAAAATCAATTAGAAAGTTCAACATCCAAATGGGGGAAATACCAAAAACAAGGGAAAATTACAGTCATCGACGATCATCCCAATAAATAGTAGTCATAAACTAGGTCGCAAGCTAAGGAGAAGTAATCATAAACTAGGTCGCAAACAAAGGAGATGCTACTATAGCGGTGTTCCAACTTCTCCTCCCACACTTAGTTAATGCATTGTCCCCAATGCATATAACCAAGGAAAAAGTTAGAATCACCGAGAAATGCTCAATGTCACCTCCGACGTCTAGCCTTGTTTCCCTGCTCACTCGGATGTAGATGGTAGTAGCCTTCCCCGATGCTTGATGTACGTAACTTATCACTGATCTCCCCTATACCATCCTGCAAATGTCTCATATCATTGGTCAAGTGAATCAGCTATCCGTCCACCCTGTCAAATCTATCTGATGTGTCCCACACATGGTGATGAAACTGCATGCCAAGCCTGTGAATGTCATTCCTAACCTCGAAGATAGAGTTTTCCAAGTATTGCACCCAGTCCGGTCCATGTGTCTGTTCAGTACACATAAGATAAGAATAGGACGACTGAAAGCCCAATGAATCATGCTCTCTTAAGGGGATATACTTTGGATGCTTCCATGGGTGGCTTTGATGCTGAGAAAGGCCCAATACACTGTGCATAGAGGGTTCAGGGCTCGGGCGAGGTAGGGGTCCACGGTTGGACTGTGTAAAATCTTCATAGTGGGAAGATATGATTTTCTTGTGAGAGCTACTAGCATCATTCCCTGCATGATGAGAAGGCTCCTCATGAATACTAAATTACCCATAATAAGGGGGTGGTCCTAAAAATACCTGTCCAAAAGTAGGCAGTGGTGCTACGGGGTGTCAAAAACTGGCGGTGACATCATTAGTGGGAATGTTGGCTGTGGTGGGACAACCTGCTGCTCAATGGGCACAAATTGTGTGGAATACACAGGGACCTGCTCATGATCATCCTCTTTCTCCTCCTCTATGTCCTCATCCTACTCTCCCAGGTAGTGATCACCTAGAACCACCTCTGAACCTGCATCTGGATCGATGATAATATGTTGCAGCTTGAACTTCTTGTCCAGAGAAGTCATCGAACGCTGGGGTAACCTCATGAACCTCTTTCCCTTGTACATCCAGAAGACAGTGCTATACTCTCTCGATATAAGCCTCACCTCATCCATGACATGTAGAGTGAGTGTATATGGCATTTGTGGGCACACCCTCATCTTCTCATCCACCATAAGGTTGTAGTGATTGACCAGAAGCGAAACCATACCTCCAATAGCTATCTTTCTAGTGCAGGGCGGTTTAATGGAAAACTAAATGCAGTGAGTGACAAAATTCTCTACAAGACCAGGACAAGCACTACCCGTGCAGATGGACCAAAGTATCCGGTAATCCCTCTTGGTGGTTGCAGTTGCCTCCTTGTGACAACCAGCTATCACATTCAAGAACCTAGTTACACATCCCAGTGTCTGATGCACTATGTCACTATTTTTGCTTTCCTTCCCCTTCAGCTGGCGGGTAAAGGTAGCCTAGAACACTTACATATCAAATCCTATATCTGGCTTCTTGTAACCCTTCACATCCTTCTGTAGCTTCCATTTGAATATTTCCACCAACTGAGCATAAATCATGACCCTGACTGGTTTGTGGAATTTAAGACTTTTAAGGGTATCTTCATCTACAAACTTTGTCTCTTGAATAGGGCACCACCCTTCCTTCTGATCCCAAGAGAAGGAGGTCAACCCCATAAATGGTACACTCGATTCTTCCCTATATGTATGAGCTATGATAATTTCACAACACTATATCACAAAAACAAGAGTATATCCAAACACTAATACCAAAAACACCCTCAGCCACAAAACATCACCAACCACAATATTCACAAAAAATTACAAGCATGTAAGCCTCACTACTTAAGAATTCCAAAGCTTTAAATTCTTTGAGAAATAAAAATTTGTCCAAGTACCTCTAGTGCCAAATATGGTGAGATATTTGATCGAGGCATGTGCGAAATCCCTCATAGGATGAGTCAAAACAGCTGCAACACCCAGAATGGAGACACTCTTCGATTTTTTGGTAATATTTGTGGGGTTTCTTAGGTTTTATGATTAGCGGGTTGGGTAGAGCTCGAAAAGATAAAGATTTTGATACCTAATGGGAGTGAATTGGATGAAACTTTAGGGATTATGGCCAAAATAGTAGAGAGATTTGATATGGAAACTTAGGAGAGGAAGAAGAAAGAGAGCTTGGTGTAAGGATGGGCACGAGGGGGGTTATATAGGTGGGGAGGCTAGGTATGATAGACGAATGAAAATGGGGATCCGTGCTAAAACTGGCATGCCACGTAAGGGGGGGGGGGGTATGTACTAGGCTTGAGATGGTACGAGCCAGCCTCATGCTGGCGCTAGGTGGCTCGTGCCAGGATGCGCTGGACTTATACCAGCGCTCATATGGCACCCCCATGGCGCTTGCATGACTGTCATGTCAGCCTCGTGTTGATGGGCTCTGGCACGACCCGTGCCAGGCCATAGCACGAGGCACCCCTACATTTTTCTTCCAAATTGCTTTTGTTGCACACCTGCACCCCAAAACACCGAAACTAAGAGCAGTATTGTTCCAAATAAAATAGATGACTGTTTTTTTTAAAAAAATACCACCAAAAATTCACTCTTCCAAATTTTTATAAGAAAATATTTTGAAATAGCAAATATAACATAAATCACCATATTTTTTTCCGTCCTCACGACTTATTATTTCATGCATTTTTTTGGAAAACTAAAAAGAAGAGTTTGATGGGCCATCGAAATTACCAGTCTTGACACCGCCAACAACCATGTCCTTGTGGACAGGTCTCCACATTACCTTAAGCTTACCCTTAATATTTTGTGAGACATACCAAACATGCCTATCTTTCTCAATCATATATACTCTCTTGTTGATTTTGGGAAGCAGAAGGGGTTTAGGAGTAACTAATTCCTTAATCCGTTTCTTTTTCTGTTGCAAGTTAGTGTGCAATATAAGAGGCAAAGCATCTTTAACCACACCAAAAGAGACAGGTTCATCAAAAAGTGTATCATTGGATAGTTCATTCATACAAGATAGATCATGCAAGGTTTCAATTTCGGGTAAAACCTCTTCATCTTCCAGAATCTCATTAAGACATTTAAAATTTTCAATTACATAAGATTCATCATGTTTAGCATGTTCCTCACACAAATTTATCAAACTCAACTCTATCCATGTCATCCTCTAAGGTTAGTGTTCCCGAATGAACATCGATCTTAGTCCTTGATGTTTTGAGAAAAGGTCTCCCCAATAAAATTGAGGGTGTATCACCATTGTGCGCTACATCAAGGACATAGAAGTCCGCCAGAAACACCAATTTTCCCACTCAGACCATCACATCCTTCACTATTCCACAGGGACTAGCTTGGGAGTGATTGACCATTTGGACGATTACCCTAGTTCCGTTAAGTTCGCCTATTTCTAGGTTCTCATAAATGCACAAAGAAATGACATTAATAAAAGCTCCAAGATCAATCATAGCATTTTTCACCAATTTACCACCTAAAGAAATAAGAATTGAAAACATGTCGGGGTTATTACATTTTGTTGGAACTTTTTTATGGTTAAGAGTGACGACTCCTCGTATTTTCACTTTACCTACTTTCTTGAGTGGTTTATTCCTCTTTCTTGTACATGCAAATTTCAAAAGTTTTGCATACGAGGGAATATATTCAATCAAGTCTAGGATCGGGACACTGACCTTCACCTTCCCAGATATTTTTCCGGGTATAATCACCATTGGTTGGCACTTTCGGCCTTCCCCTAAGTGCATTAGGGAAAAGAGGCATGAGATTAACTTTTGCTTCGACTGTTGGAAATTCCTTGACGGGTTCCTCCACAACCAATTCTTGCTCCTCCAAGTTGGTTTGGTTGTTGTCCATGACCAAGTCGTCCTCTTGTAGGATTTCATTCTTGGGCTCACGCACCTCCTTCCCGCTTCTCAACTTCAAAGAGCTCAAATTCCACAGATTGATCTCCGGTTGGGAAGGAAGTTTTCCGAACTATTTGGCTTCAAGTCGGCTCAGCGAGGTGGCCATTTTTTTGACTCTAATCTCAATATTTTATGCTTGAGAATACCCTAGTCTCGACATATTCAATCTTTCGCCTTGTATGCTCCATAAAGATGTCGTGTTTCTTAGCCAATTGAAAGATTGCATCTAGTAATTCCTCTCGGTTGGACTTGTAGAGTGAGGAATTGTTGTTTAAAGGTTCTTCCCCCCTTAGATAGGGTTGAGGTGGAGCTTTACCACCTCGATTGTACCCATACATTTGGTTCTCCCCATGCTAATGGAAATTGGGGTGATCGCGGTACCACAGGTTGAAGGTGTTTGCATAGGGATCTTGTTTTTGTTCTTCTTAGTTCCCTTGTTGTTCCCGCCTAGGAAACTGTGGCCCATTTCCACCGTTGTTAAAATCCAACGCTTTAACTTCCTCAAAGTCCTCCACCACTTATAGGCACACATCCGTGTCATGATCAAGATTACAAACAACACACACTTTTTCTTGTTGGACTCCTTTTTTCATGAATTCTTTCATTATGGAGGCAAGTGCTTTAACTTTCTCCTGTAACTTCAGGGAATGAGATGGTTCATCCACGAGCTTCACCCTAGACCTTATACCAAATTTCCTTGTTTCATTTACTATCTCCTTGAAGAGTGTCATTGCTTCCCTTGGGCTCTTATTGGCAATCGAACCATTGCAAGCGGTGTTAACCATACGCATGCCATCATCTCACAATCTTTAGAAGAAATAGTAAATCAAGTATCCATCCTTGAATGGATGATACAGACAACTAGCCAGCAATATCTTGAACCTTTCCCAATAATCGTAAAGGGACTCATTAGCAAACTGAGAGATGTTGATAAGTTGTTTTTTTAACCCCGCAGACTTTGAAGCTGGGAAGTATTTCTCAAGAAATCTACGTTTTATATCCATCCATGAGGTGATACAACCGGGCGGTAAGTAGTATAACCAATCTTTGGCCGAATCCCTAAGTGAGAAGAGAAACACCCTTATATTGTAGTATTCCTGCGAAACACCTGTCGGCTTCATGTTGGTGCAAACTACGTTGAATTATAAGAGATTATTGTTCGGATCTTCTCCAGCCATCCAATGGAAATTGGGCAAGCAATGAATCATACTGCTGTTGAGTTCACAGGCCACATTTGGTGGCAACGGTGGGAAAAAGATGCAAAGTGGCTGATTCTCCAAGTTTGGAGCCATCAACTCTCTCAAACTGTGGTTGTCCTCCACTATTTCTTCTTTCTCTACGACTACCAAAAGTGGTTCTTTTAGAACTTATGACCTAGGTCTCCCTTTTCTTCCTCGCCAACTACCTAAGAAATTCGTTGGACTATGTAAAACTCTCATGTTCTTGGCACGGGTATGTACCATAAACCAGGAATAAACAATGACCAACTAAAATCAACACAGTAAATACGGTTAGAAGTAACCAGAAACAAGTAAGAAAGCTCAACATCAAAAACCAACAAAACTAAACAAAAACAAAATTAAAGACAACACTACTTTCTCAACTAACACGTTATGCAAGTTAACTACTAGACCTTTAAACTAACATCCCCAGAAGCGGAGCCAAAATTTGGCCCCCTCCTCAAGAATCTTTAAACAAGAGAGGAAGCTGAGTTATTAAGGGTTAAAGATAAGATTTATATGTTGCTCCAGTTCCTACTACTATACTACGAAGAATGGTAGATAGTAGCAAGAAGTGCCAAGGTTGTCCACAGAGATGTTAGGAATCTAGTATCTACTAAACACAATCGTGGTTGAGTCATCAATCCAACCATGTTTTAGGAATAAACAATGTTGTGAAAATAACTATTATGGGGATTTTAACCTATCAACTACAAACATGCAATCAATGAAATAAACTATATAAACAAATACTCGGGGAATATTTGTGCAACATGGTTAGTGTTATTTTGATTAATGATTTCATCAAACACAAGAAATTAACCCCATTCTAATATTTCTGTCACATGGTGCAGACAATGGTGAAAAATTCCCCCTAACTGTCACATGGAGGTGCGCGTATAAAATCTTCCATCAGTCTCGCCTCCGCAACTAGAGGAGTGCAACAATGGCTTTGACACATTGCACATGCCTGATTCTCCCTCGTGCGATTAAGTCCCGGGCAGAACACCACGAACACACTATCCTAGGCCTACAAAGGCAAATGAAGTAGCCATCTTATTGATGACTTCTAGGATCAACAAGATAATCCTAGTTCGCTACCTGATCTATCTTTACCCACAACCCTTCGGACCTCTTTTGTTGGCTAACTAGAAGCATGGTCGATTATGACGATTAACAATGGTAACCTTCGTGCACACACCCAGTTCCGCACTATCACACCCCAAGTGCATCTAAATTTCCTTATCCGTGGAGTATAAATAGATCACTAACATGAAAGTAAATTTTGTTTTGTAACTACAAAGTGTGACTATCATGAAATTCATAAGAATATTAACAAGTAAACATAATGGTCACAAAACATGTAGAAATAGGTAGGTCTGGAAATCTCACAAAATAAACTTTAACACATGAATACAAATATAGTCCTCAAGAAAGATCCCAACTTTCTAAGCATTAAACCCAAGTATTTAATTGGATTCAACATTTTGGACAAAACAAAGATGAAGAGAAAAGAAACTAGAGAGAAGTGAGAGTGTTTTCTCTCTCTTGCCATCTACTAATATCTAAAAATGAGCCTTCTCATCTAACCCTAGCAGACAAAGGTCCATATATATAGTAGTAGAGAATTGAGTCTAAAAACCATAGCACCCGCCAAGGCTCGTGCCAGCTTGGGCTGCCAGTCCTGGCACGGGCCGTGCCGCTCATGTTGGGTGTGCTCCGTGTCAACCATCACGGACAACCAAAAAAGTCTTTGTTTTGCTTCATCTGATCCACGTAATGTGTTGTTTTACGTGCTCCATTGGAGAAACATTGTGTTGCTCAATACCTCCGCTCTCCCCATGTCATTCTTCATACCCCGTGAGCTTTTCTTGGCATTTATAACTTGAAATGAGTAGGAAGTGTAAAACGGAACATCCTACCCCCACACTTAGCCGAATCTTTAGTGAAAAAGGGGACCCTCATGCCAGAATTTGACACGGCTCTTGCCAGGTGATACGGGCCATGCCAAGGCCCCCTGACACGGGGCATACCAGTTGGTGCAGGCTATGCTTGATTTTGGTATGACCCAACCTTGTGTAGTCTGCGCCAGTCGTGGCTGGTTCATTGGCTAACTTCTTTGCTCTGCTACGCGTGAACAATTTGTCTGATTTGGGAGTTCTTGTAGTCAATTTTATAGCGCTCGAGAAGAAAAATCCAATGGTGACACCTTAATGTGTTGATTCTTCTCTAATATTTCCCAGTACTCCGTGCAACCTCGAACAATTATCCCTCCATTTGTCTTTTAGCCTTCTTGAACTTCAAATATGTCTTTCTTGGTCACAATTCCTTCCACTACCACAATTTGGAATTCGTGGCCTTCAATCTTCTACCATCATTGTGAATGGCCTTCGATATCTTCTACCATCCTTGCGAATGATCTTCAAATATCTACTACCTCCCTCGTGGATTGCCTTCCACCAAGGAAAATGAAAAAGTACTCACGAGCAACCTACTAATGAGATCAAAGAGAAAGATATAGGGCCCTGTGAAAACAAAGTGTCCATGAGTTCCAATTAAGTCTACAAAATGCAGGTTTTAGACAAGAAAACAAAAAGTGGTCGTCTAAACCCCTTGTCGTTCAAACCTAACTAAAACTAGCAATAAACCAAAATAGATGATAATAAATGTGTTAAATGCATCGGATAACGATTGCATAATGGTGCACATCAGTAGGCCTAGGGGTAGTTCGCTCGTGGTGTTCCACTAAGGGCTTGATCGTAAGGGGGAGAATCAGACCTACGCAATGAGCCGTAGCTGTTGTTACACTCCCCTAGTTGCAGAGGCAAGGCTGATGAAATTTTTTATCAAACACTTCTATGTGACAGATAGGGGAAAGTGTTAACCAGTGTCCCCACTACATGACACAAACACTAGAATAGGGTTTAGTTCTTGTATTTTATGAAATTGATGATCGAAATGACATTAACCATGTTACATAAATATTCCCCGAGTGTTAGTTTATATTTTTTATTCCATTGATTTCATGCTTGTAGTTGATAGTTGAAAACCTCCCACCAATGACTATTTTTAAAACACGTTTATTCCTAACACGTGGTCGGATTAACGACCTGATTGTGGTTGAGTTTAGTTAATTATTAGATTCCCAACATCTCCGTGGACGACTTCGATACTTTGCTCTATTAAAAAATCTTGGTAGTATAGTAGTAGGAACAGGAGAAAAATATAAATTATAATTTTGACCCCTAACCGTCCTCCTCTCTTGTTTAACGACACTCCGCATTTGCCAATTTACTTAAGGCATCAATATTGGTGTTTTCACTCTTTGGTACATGTTGAATGTCAAAGTATTCAGGTGTGCCTATGAGCTAGCAAACTCTTCTCATATACTTTATCAACTTCCCTTCTCTCACCTCATAATCTCCATGCACTTCTTGGACCACTATTCGTGAATTGCTAAATCACTTAACGCTCTTGACCATCATCCTGATTGTAAGGTCCAACCCGCGTATTAGTTCTTCATATTTGGCTTCATTTTTAGTGAGTGGGAAATCGAAACAAAGCGTGTATATGTGTTCTCCCTCATCTGGATTTACCTATAGCAATCCTGGACCATGGCCTTCTTTACTAGACGCTCCATCACCGAACAGTTTCCATGAGTTCTTTTGTCCACCTTGACTTCCCTTTTTTTATTTCCAAATTTTCTTTTGTAATTGCCTCTTGTACATATGTGCTTGTCATTTATGCGATAAAATAAGCTAAGGATTGCATTTTTATTGCAGTTTGTGGATGAAACTCGATCTCATACTTCTCTAATTCAAGAGCCTATTTAGTCATTCTTTCGAATGATTCTGGCTTGCTCAAAATATTCTTAATTGGGTATTAAGTATATACAACTATGCCATGACTTTGAAAATAGCTCCGCAGTCTTGTTGCTGAGTATATTAATGCGATAGTTAATCTTTCAATCGGAAAGTATGCCATTTCTGCTATTTACAGTATCCTACTGATGTAATATGCTGGAACTTCTCTTTGTTCTTCCCGATGCACCAATACTAAATTTACTACTTTTCTTGAAATTTCCAGGTATAGATAACGAGTCTCTCCTGCCATTCGTGACTTCAACGTTGGATATGCTTGGAGTCGTTCCTTCAATGACTCATAATCTTTTCAACTTTCCTCATTCCAGCTGAACTTCTTGGCCTTTTTAAGGATCTTGAACAGTGGGAAATGTTTTTCATCTTTTGAAACGAATCTGCTTAGTGATGATAGGAATCCAATCAACACCTACATTTCTTTGACTCTTCGCCATTGAGGGAGGTCGAATATTGCCTGTATCTTGGTTAGCTTCAATTCCTTTGGAAGATAATTTATGCCCCAAAAACCTTTGCACCGACTCCAATATGCATTTCTTAGGATTGAGTTTCATACCAATCGCGCTTAGTGTTTCCAGGGTCTCTTTCAATTCTTGCATGAATTGACATACCCTTTTGCTTTTCATCACCAGGTCATCAACATATGCTTCAACAATTCATCCTATTTGATTGCAAAATGCAGTATCGACTCTCTGATATGTTGCGCCAACATTCTTTAGGCCAAATGACATCTTCACATAGCAAAACCCTCTGAATCTTGTTACGAAAGATGTCTTTTCCACATATTGTGGTATTTTGTGGTATTATTTCTAAACATCCCAGAATGTTTCTATCCCAGAAAGCAATTGAAGCTGACTTCATATCCTAATATTGCTTCTACCAATTGGTCAATTTTAGGTAACAGATAACAATCTTTTGGTCATGCTTTGTTTAGATCAGTGAAGTCTATGCACATCCTCTATAATGAGTCCACCTTTTACCATCACTGGGTTTGCTAACCACTTCAGGTAAATCACGTCTTTCAGGATACCGGCATGAAGCAGTGCTCTAACCTCCTATTCAATTGCTTTTTGTCTATGCCTAGCAAAACTTTGTTGCTTTTACTTAACTGGTTTGATCGAATCGTTGATATTTAGAGAGTGCGTAGAAATTTCTGGATTGACCTCTCTTATCTTCTGTACAGTCCGTGCGAATGTATCTTTGTGACTTCTCAGAATTTCTGTCACTTTTTCTTTCACTTCGGTTGGGAGATATTTTCCTATCTTAACGCATTTGTAAGTGTCTACATCATCAAAAATTACAACTCAATTTCCTCTCCAAGATCCACTTAAGGTTCCGCTTGCTTGAGTAAGCCATTGTTCGAGATTGTGTTCACTATTTATATTTGTTAAGCATTTTTTCATGCTCTCATCGTGATAACCATGCACAGCCTAGCTATTTACTGATTTT
>JAULKK010277886.1:0-14695 GCA_032355705.1 Rubia peregrina
AGTAAGAGAAGGGATTCCGAGAGAAATATAACATTGCAATACACATCAAAGTGAATGACATTTCTTTAAAATGAGGAATAAAATTAGAGCATTCTATATCAAAACTCTGGAGAGGACGAAGCGCTCACTTGGGCACATGGCTAGTGCAAATTCTGCATTATCCTAATGGCCAGTGAGAATCTGAATGTTGCAAGAATCCAATGTTATTAAACTAAAGAGATAGAAGACCACTCACCTTCTTTCTTGTGTAACAACCTAATTATAATCTTACCAAAACAAACACAACTAAAACCCAAAAAATTCCAATAAAAATCGCAAAAATAAGGTCACAAAGTTAGGATCAACTACAATTATTACAGCCCTACAATTATATCATTGATGTACCGAAGTTTCTTTTTGGGTTCAAAATATGATATTCACTGTCTAGATAATTTCCACTTAAGCAAAGATTTTATAACTTCAAGCCTAAGTTAATAAGATCCAATCTTTGATCACAAGCTACATGAACTAGTATTTTGATTCAAGAACTAATATCAACAGATGCAAGAAAGAGTATATTAAAAGAGAACATAGATAAGAGCATCATATTGTTCACCTCTATGCAGTAAACAACCTCAAAATAATGGCAACTAAGAGCAATTAATTTAAATTTTGACTGACCTTGCTTTTTGTCTCCCAACTCAGCCAGCTCGCTCTTGCGAATATAACATCCTTATGCAAGTAAATTATGCATAGGTTAAAATAAGTGGAAAGCACATCAAAATACATTATCCATTCAAGTAAATTATGCATTACTACTAACAAACTTTGGACCATTACCCAGTATTTAGTGTTTTATGATCCTTCACAAGATTGATCTTAGCACACTACAACCAAGCAGATACTGAAACTTGAAAACATTATCTTCATACCTCACACATGGTATAGAATGCAAGAGAGTCGAGAGTGATCCCAATTTTGTCCACCTCCAAAAATGCCATTTTGTGATGAGAATCAAACCAAGGAACATACAACTTTTTAAAAGTAAAAACGATATAAACTTCTCTTCAATGACTTATTACCTTCTAAACATCGTCTGGAACAAGATATCCGAGACCCCTGAAAGCAAGTAGACAGTAAAATACAGCTACTCCATGAAGATCATCATAATAAACACAACGCGGGATTCAGAGTTGGTATTAATAGTTAAGTATCACCTCTCCAGGTCAGTAAATGCATGTTGTACCTATAAATTCAATTGAGAAGAGGGATTCACTGAGGAGGAGATTGAGCAGCAACTGGGAAATAAGGAATTCAAGCCGGACATATCACTTGTGCACCTGGAGGCCCACAAGGACTAGAAGGGGAAATACACCTCAAACGAGGTTCAAAAAATTCTTGAGGACGTTGTAAGTTCTTTCAATTGCTTGCACGTAAAATCAATTCTACATCTATTTCTCCATGCTCCACACATACATTTGCATTTCATTAATGACACAGTTGAGAATGAATGAGGAGAAGGAGCGAGGGATGTTGATATTGTAACCGGGTGAGGACATTCTCTTAAAGGCTACAAATAAGAAGAATCACTTGGGCATGTACATGGGGACTCAGATTGGTCTACACCATCAGTGGTCGCTCCTCATCTCACCCGCAGTCAGTGTGGTAAAAGTTTCTCAATCTAGCAAACACCACAGAAGAGAGCATCAAATGATCAATAAGTCGTGAAGGCTATGGTGTCATACCTTGATTAGCTAGTCAAGGGCTTCGCTACTGCAGCCACTGTTAAAATCCTGGCAGGGCTTGATGATCCCAAGAAGTTCATCAATACGGCCATGGAAGACTTCTCTGCAGGTGCGTCAAATTCAGGCGAAGAGTCCAGCTATGGAGAAGGTGATGAGAAGGTATTCCTACATGAAGAATTAGAGTTTCATCTTAAAATTTTACATCGTCAAATCTATAATAAAATAGTTAATGCTTTACTGAATTATCTAACATGTAGGATGTAGAAAAATTTATGTTGTACATCAAAGACATTGTTTGTAAGAAGAAAATTATCGTACATGGGTTGCAGAAAATCCCTAGTCGTCAGCATAGCCAACAAGGTGGTGTGGCTGGCATAAGAGTTTGAGAGCCAATCTACCATCCTAGGGCTAGATTACCCTCAGCCAACCACCAATTCGATAATGTTGGGGAGGCCTTGGATAGCGTGGTTGATTGGCCGGTCTACAACCAAGTAACAATGACCTGGAAGATGCCTACAATGAATTGGGCGATGACGAGGTGGAGATTCAAATTCTCACAGATGACGAGGTACATTCTTGTTACACCTTCACTATCATTTTCAAACAACATACAATTACACGTGCTACAACAAAAAATACCAGTAATGAATTCTTGTAACAGGGTAAAATAGGTACATCTTCCGGCAGGTGATCCACTCAAGCATCAATTACAGGCCATCATTGAGGGTGAAATTCAGCAAGAAGCCACCAAAATAGGTCCTTTATTATACCAAACCAAATTGATTTTCCATGCATATGACCAATTTTTTTTACTTATTTATAACTGAATTTCGTGTAACTTCTCGTCCCCAGATTCATAACAGGTGAAACTTGAAAGATTCCCCCCTAATGGAGAGATTCATCGTGGATTGTAATGTGACTCTGCTGGAAATGAGAAATAATGATGAATGTATGTTGTTGCAGGTATTCCAACCGTCAACCTTTCCAGTCTAGTAGGCGAACAGAATGGGTATAAATGTACTGGTGGTATTCGGCAACAAGCTCGGAAACTGCAACTCGATGACTTGGATCGATAATGCACAAATGGATGTGTGGATGGGGTGAGTTTCAAACCTTACATACTTGTATTTTTAATCAAGTCGAATTCAATTCTTTAATTGTCTTTACTCTATCAGGCATCTCTGGGAGACAGTCTATGAAAGTAATGTGGGTCACAACATTTCAACAATATCTTGAACACATTGTTTATAACAGAAGCTCAGGTTTACATTGTGCCCTTCATCAGAATGTAAGGCTTTTTCCAAGGTTTACAAATTACATTTTTAACCTCTTCCATTTTATTACTTAATTTGTGTCATTTTCCCGCAGCGACCATTGGTACCTTGTCAATCTCCATCCTATCACGGATGAGGTTTAAGCTAGACACACTGGCGGAGGGTATCAAACCAACCAACTTGATCGAGAATAGGGTGATTTTCATGTATCACGATCAATAAAGTGGTAATACATTATTGTAATATACTCCAACAACTTGACGTTGTAATTGACTTTCATGAAAGGCTTGCTTGCACGTACTAAAGGGAGAAGAGGAAAACGAAACCAAAATCCGAGTACACATGGAATATCCAGAACACACTACTGCAAGACAGGGTCAATTGCACCGGTATTTTCCTGCAATTGTACCGGTAAAATAGCCCCAAGGAATACCAGTGCCTAAGTGTAGCGGTCTACTTGGTTGTTACAAATGCACCGGTAAAAGAATACCGATGTATATATATTTATGCATCGGTTTAATGTACCAGTCCTATAAATGTAATTAGATTACGTGAAATGAAGAACCGCAAAATTCTGTACCGGTGTGGAATTTAAATACCGATGTAGTTATGTGGAAATTTGTGGGGGCACAGACAAAATTGCACCTGTAAGGTGAATAGTATTTTTCTACATTTGTAATGGACATTTGCACCGGTATTGCGTTGAATACCGATGTATTTTTGTGAATTACACTTGCACCAATATAATTAATGTTTACCGAATTTTTTTGATATCGTTTGTTGCCTTTACACCGGTAGTTGTTATAAATTTCTGGTTCTATAGATTTGAAGTTACACCGGTACAAAAATATTAATTTTGCGTTGTCTTTTTTTGCACCGGTAACCTTGACATATACCGGTGCTGATTTGTAATAATATTTGCAATGAACTATTTAATTATCTTTTGGTGAGCCCTCCCGGATTATTTTCTGGGGCATATACATGCAGAAAAAGTGAATATAGAATCCTATAAATTGATAGCATTAAATTGTAAGCAGCTACAAATGTAATAATGTATTGATTCCGGGATTCATGAATTAATCTTAATGTCTAAGAATGTTGTATGCACTTAAATTTGACAAACCAGACAATTTGTAAAAGAATTGAACTTTCAACCGAGCACACAAAATAAATGTTTCCATTCACAGAAACTGAAAAGTCAACCTATGATGTGGTTCTTGTTATCCAGCAGTTGCAACAAAGTATTTGCATGTTACTGGTAATCATTGATCCACGCTCCGCACCATCTCTCCGCTATAGCTTGTATTTCATAAATATGGTATGGTCTTTGGCCCTTTGGGAAGATCTGTGATATTCATAGGTATAATGTTAGTGCAAGAAGGATATTTGTGATATTTACAGTTTTGATGGTAGTAATTCAGAATTAGTAAGTTTGTTCCAATTGAGTTTTACCTCAAGGATATTGTTTGACGTTGTGTGGAGAGCCAATTCTTCCATGAACAGTATGACACAGTACCCACATTGCAACGAACCAAGTTGAGTTTGGTACTTCCTGGAAATGCACAATTCGTCACTAAATTTTTTGTTATGAAATTTTGTTTTAGAAATTGATTCGTAGGATTCAATTAATTACCTTTATGTTGTTGATACTTCATGTGTAGTTGGGACTTGGTTACATCTTCCTCTTCTCCCTTTGGTATGTGTAAGCAAGCGTATCATGAAAGTAAATTACAATGTCAAGTTGTTTGAGGGAATAACAATAAGATATTATGAAATATATTGATCGTAATACCCTGACATCAACCTATTCATGATAACGTTGGCTGGTATGATACTCTCGTCAGTGTTTCTAGTGTGAAAACCTCATCCGTGCTCGGATGGCTAATGACAAGGTACCAACGATCGCTGTGAGAAAAAGAAACCAAATAAGCATTCCAAAATGGTTGAGGTTAGAAACATGAATGGTAAGCCAAGGGAAAATCCTTACATTCTCGGAAAGGGCACAATGTAGAACTCAGCGGCCGCTATAGCCAATATGTTCCAAATGTTTTTGAAATGCACTTCGACCTCCTTGTCGATATCTGTCAAGTTCCCGGTGTTTGAAGTGCAGAATTAGATCCAACCGGCATTTGATTTGTACACTTTCTCCCAGAGGTGCCTGTTATGCTAAGGTCAATTATCCCATTCAATCTTTATTGAATAAAAAACCTTGTACATAATCCACTCATCCATTTGTGTGTTACCGATCCAGGTCATCGAGTTACAGTTTCTGAGATTGTTGTTGAACTCGACCAGTACATCTATGCCTACTCTGTTCCTCGATTTTACCATAAAGGTCGATGGATGGAAAATGGGGATATCCATGAAGTCATTATTTTTTACCATTTTCGTGAGAGCCGTATTGCAATCGACTATGAATCTCTCCATGAGCTGGAAATCCTTCAAGTTCCTCCGATTGTGAATCTGGGGATGGACAAGTAACAGTAAAATGATGTTATGAGTCATTGATATTCTTGAAGTTAGGGCCTGACAATGTAGTAGGTATGGTATGTTATAGCACATGTTTTGGTTACTTCTGGTCGAGTCTCACTCTTGACGAAAGCTTAAGGTGCTTGAGTGGGATCACCTGCTGGAAGATGTACCCGTCGTACCTTGTTTGGTAAGAATCATTTTTAATATGTTAGGTAAGCTGAACGTGTGATTATTTTTTTATGGAAATGAAATTTAAAGTTTGAGAATAATTTACCTCATCGTCGGGGATAATCTGAATCTCTGCATCATCGTCGGCCATTTCATTGAAGTCATCTTTAATATCTTTCTCACTAGGTCACTCATCTCCCTTTCCTATCAAAGAAACTGCTCAATCGACCACACTATCAAGAGCCTCCCCAACGTTGTCGAATTTGTGGTATGTTGAGGGCAATCCAACCCTAGGGTGGTAGATTGGCTCGCAAACTCTGACACGAGCAACACCTCCTTGCTGGCTATGCTGACGAAGTGGGATTTGTCACAACCAATTCACGACCGTATGCTTCTTACTGATAATGTCTTTGACGTACAAGATTACACTTTCTCCATCATGCAAGTAAAAATGTTGTGGAAAATATTTAGTCCAAATGAAGGTATTGAACATCAAGAAATTAATTAAGAAGATAGTACATTTATTTATATGGGAATACCTCCTCATCTCCTTCCTCATCGCTAGGCTCTTCTCCTGACTTTGACGCAGTGTTACCGAAGTTTTCCATGGACTTTTCAATGAACTTCTTTGGATCATCAAGGCCAGCCGGGACTTGTATAGCGCCTGCAGCTGCGAAACCCTTGACTAGTAGCCCAAGGTATGACACCATAGCCTTAGCAACCAGTTGATCATTAAATGGCTTCTTCTGTGATGTTGGTTTTCTCGAGGAACTACTGTCACACTCGTTATGACTGGGATGAGGAACCACCACTGAAGTGGGAAGTCCAGTCCGAGTACCCCTATACCTGCTAGGGGAATCCTTCTTATTTGTCACCTTAATGACATTGTCTTCACCAAGCTCCAATACCAAAGTCCCTCGTTCCTTCTCCTCGTTCATTATCAACTGTGTTGTAAAGGAAAAGGCAAACTTATTAATGAGAAAATGGTCGAAACATATGTTTAATTTTGTAAATGTCGAAATAATTGAAAGAACTTAATCCGACGGCAGCAATTCACTAGACCTCCTTGGACTACTTCCCAACACTATCCTTGCTGGCCTCTAAGTAGACAAGCGATCTGTCTGGCTTGAATTCTTTGTTCTTGATTTTCTTCTCAATCTCCTTAGCAATGTATCTCTGATTGGATAGCTTCTTCCTCTCATTTTCTTTAAGCTGCTCAGAAAGTCTTTCTACGACTTCTCGATTCCCTTTCCTTCAAGTGTGGTGGGTGTACTCATTTGCTGATTCATATTTAGTTTCCTTCTTTCGAATCGCCTGAGGGGAGGGATTAGATTAGGTTCTAAATTATAAATCTAGATAGTTAACCAATAACCATTGAATGATAGGTTGATGTTATAAATTATTATAAATAGTACCTGGAATTCGTTTGTCCGGAACCTTCTATGAAACAAATTTCACTCCTCCTCATCCATCCATTTATACTTCTTCCACAGTTTCACCTTAGATTTATTAATTCCACTGTCCACGTCATGTATATACTTGTTTGCCACCTTTGTCTTCCAGTTCCAATGTTGGTTCCTTGCTCCGTGATCACATCCTTCTTCAACATTTTCAGTTGAACTTCGGTCAATGTGTTCTCTATAATTAAGCTTACATGTAAAAATAGATACACACGGAAAGAGTTTGATTTTGTGTTTGTAACGGAAGAAATGTAGAATAAGAGGCTAAAAAATTAATGAATTTCTTACCAATAAGTCTTTCCACACCTCTTCCTTTACATTGTCAAGGACATCGTTCTAGTGTTCACATGACCTGAATTTGATGTGGCGACGGAAAGCATAATTCATGTAGGCCATCAATGCCGTCCAATTCTTTGTGCAACCCACCTCATTTTCGTGGAACTGGAAAGCAACATGAATGAGATTACTCTCCTTCGCAAGCATGACGGACTGACAAGTCGCTGTTCCACCCTATCTGCACTAAGTGTTTATCTCTAATTTGTCAAATCCCTTGCCATGTTTACCTCCCGCTTGGACAAGTCTTTGTCCTCCTTTTTACTTTCCTCCCATTTTGGGATTCCCTCGCATCTTCGTTGAAACTTTGAGGTTCTTCCTCTGACCCACCTCCGTCCTCTCCCTCAAAGTTTTCTTCCTTTTTTGGTTCATGTTGCAGTGTCCTCTCATTTCAAAATCTATATTCAATGGAAACCTTGGGGTTGGCAGGTGTTGTTCACCCCCGTCTTCCTCATGTGGCGTAACAACTTTCTTCTTCGGTGGTTGTTGTTTTCTCTTCATGGTTAGTTTTCCACATTTTGGCAGCAACTACAACAATTTAAAAAATCTAGCCAATAAAAAATGAATTCAATTAGGTAACATAATCTCACTTATACTTTTGTACGCTAGTGATATAACATAGATGACATGCAAGGTAAAAAGTGAAGCCCAACATACAATGTAATATGAGTTATAGTTATGTACCCTACTCATATAATGTAATGATGTACGTGGTGAGTAACACAATGCTGAGAAAACAAGCCACATAACCATTTGAAGAAGTCATACATGCATTCCAAAAGCCTAACTCCCACCACCATTCGAACAAGTCTTAAAACTATTCATACATGTTCTCTCACCTAATCCCTCAGACACAATAAAATAGTGTAAATGTAGCACATAGATGTCTTTGGGATGGCAACCGACGGTGTTGCACACTTTTTTGCCAAAAGGAAGTAAATAATTTATAACCTAATAAATTTCTTAAAATTGACATTCCACCAAACAAGCATAAACATGAGATACTACATCATCCATTCTCATAGATGGTGACTTGTAATTTCAAAATATTTTTTAAAATAAAAATTTCCCTCATGCAAGCATTCTGTCAAACATGTGTTCTACATGAAAATAGTACTGCTTCCCATTAATAATTTAGGATCTCAAACCATTGAAAATATTAGCAAGTACATTTACCTTGTTAGATTAACCGAGTGTGGTGAAGTTTTTGCACTTGAATCCCGAAAGTTTGACTCCACAAGGAAAGGGGGTGTAAGGGATGCTTGGTTGTGTAAGAAACGGTATACTATTCACCCTTTTGTAGCAAACTATAGGGATTGAGGAGTTATGGAAGGCAATGAGGGTTGATGAGATGGTTGATGTTGAGAGAAGATGTGTGGATTGTGGATCGGAAAATTTATCTTGCTGTACTAAAATTATGGGTGTGTAATTTTTTTAATTTTTTTTTGGAATTCATACACTAGCATTTTCAGTAGAACCTGTGTAAGATAATGTTTGGGGTGGAAAATTTGGAGTATACCTAGCACTGGTTAATTACCGGTGCATGATGCTAAACTGATGCAAATGTGGTGTTCAAGCAGTTGTTTTAAATCAAAATATGCCAAACCCGAGACCAATTTCCTTCAATTTTATTTAAGTCCCTAGCACGGGTTAAGTTACCGGTGCAAATGTTGCAGTACCGATGCAAAACATGTGATCAAAGTAGCTGCTCGCAGCTGCTTTAAATCAAAATATATCAAACCCGAGAGTACTTTTCTTAAATCTTGGTTCAAGTACCTAACCCCGATGGGCTTACCAGTGCAAAAGTATTCATACCGGTGTATGAATGGGAAAGGAAGTAGCTGCTTGCAGCTGCTTTAAATCAATATTTACACATCCAAAGAGCAAAGTTTGTATTCTTCTACCAACTTTCCAACACCTGTAAAGAAAGCGGTGCATTTGAATAAATTATTGGTGTTAAAAGTTTCACGCTTCTCGTTTATGTGAAAATTTGAATTTTTTAATTTTGGCAGCAACGGAATTCAATTATTACACCGGTAAAATTCACCTTGACCGATGCATAAATTCATTACATGGCTATCATCGTAATTTTGATTCTTCAGTTTGAACCACCATATTTTTTTAAACACTCTACTCCTCAAAATTATTTCTAATTTCTCTTTAATTCACATTTCCCTAACGTAACAAAATTAATTTGAAGGTACCCCTTATCTCAAAAATATGAAATTCATGTGTCTTGATACAGTTTCTGGTATTAGCATTATGACCACTAACATTTACATTCAACCCCTCACTAACCATTGAACGACTCTTGTTTCACATTCATATTTTACACTCAAATTTAAGTGTTATAATTGGAATGTCACAGTTTTTACACCGTGATAACTTGTTGAAATATGTGTTTTTTGCAATTAGGTCCTCCAACTTTATCATGCTCAATCGATACTCTCCGTGACAACAAAAAATATCAAAATTTGTATTCATTAGTTAAAGGTGAATTGTAAATTATTTGTGCCTTGGTAGTTAATTATCCAAAAGTGCAAGCACATGTTCTAGAGTATACGTTGATGGTTATCTTCAAGGTGGAAATGTGGAATCCAACGATCTTTGGTCATCAGTTTCTGGCCATAAGTCGTTTGTTTCCTTAATGGTCTAATTTGGAATTACGTCCTGGTGGTTTGAAGAGTCAGCTTGTTCAAGCCGATTTGCATTTTGAGCTCCAAGTAAACTTTTTACGTTTTGTAGTTAAGTCACTCCAAGATTCTTGGGATCGTCGAAATCAGAAATTTGCGACACACAAATTCAATTCAATATGATAAGGTCATTCCCAATCATTCCCGTCCCGACCATGTGAATGAAATGGCCCCGAAATTGTACATTCATGAGTGCCCAACTTTACCAAGAATTGCAGTATGGCCCCAAATTTATTTTTGCAATTTAAACACCTCCAAAAAAATTAAAAACTTGCAGTCACAACAATTTGCATACGGAAAATATTTCATACACGGTGATGACATATCTCAAAGTACCATGTTCTCTTTTACATTTTATTACTTTTTTCTAGTGGCTAATTTTGTTCATGGTAACTAGCACCAGTCGGAATACCGGTGCAAAAGAATTATAACCGGTGTAACTATTGATATAAAGTAGCTCTAAGTAGCTAGTTTAAATCAAATGTCGGCATCCAAGGAGCAATTATTTAAAATGAAGGTGAAAACCTTAGCACCGGTACAAAGAGCAGTGCTATTGACATATGTACCGTTGTATGTTTTCTTAACACAAATTTTAACAGGTAATGAAATTTTAAATTTCGTCCACCCATGGAACATATATGTTACACCGGTATGAATACCAAAAATACCGGTGCATAAAAGGAAAATAATGCTTACAAACGTACATTCAAGAAATTCTGAATAGTTAGTTAATCTGACGTTGTTAAACGTAATGAAAAGATTAGAGAGGTTCGTAAATCAAGATTTCTACTTCCAGTACATCAGTTTCAAATATGGTAATGAGAAAATGGCTCCACATCGTCATCCACAGGTGCTTGATCCCCTTGATAGGTACTTGTACTCAGATCCATGTTATGCATATCGCAGTTACGGTTCGTGGAAAATCCTCCTAAGGTCGCGACAACATCAGGAATTTGATAGTAAAAAACTTCGGCCATGTGGTCGAACCAGGACCTCTGGAACTTGGATTCTTCAAATATATTCTGTACACCGACCTCCAAGGCGGTGACTCGTGATTCAAGGGAATGGACTACTATATCACCAGGTTGCCTGTTAAAAGAATTCACACAAATCTGACCCATCGGTTGCCCGTAAAGGTCATGGGGACCCCGGGGGGGGGGTTACTCCAGCTCAAGAACATAGGGATGATATGATACTGCAGAAACCGTATAACCTCCATCTTATCTCATTCATTCCCCAAATGACACATGATCCTGGAACCCATATTCCATCGGAGCTGTTTCTTTATTGCGTACAAGTAGGAAAACATTTGTTTGTGGACTTCTGTGTTGACAGTAACTGGGTATGTTCGGGATGCCACGAAATGATACCATCCATTCATATCTAGAGTCAGAGCATTCTTTGGAATCTTACTTCAATCAGGTTTGACCAGCTCATCTACATCCGTTCCTCCCCTCGTTACTGTCTAAATGATCTCCCTACCGACTGGATCACGGAGAAGATAGTGGAGATTCTCTTTGGGAGTATGAAGTGCAATGAACTCTGTCTCATCCTCTGGGACATTGGGTAATCTGAACAACTCATTTATTGCTTCAACTGTGAGAGGCACAATTTTGCCTCTACAATACACATATTTCAATGTTGGTCCACACATCAACTTCAAGAAGAACTCATTGACGATGTTGAGGTTGAAAGCAGGTGGAGTCTCGCAAAAAATTTCCCACCTCAGACTTTGGATTGTTTTTAGAAATTGAGGTGACGCCTCTATTCCTCTCTCTGTGTGTTGTCGACATCCTTTGTATACTTCATGCACAGACCTAGCCTCCTCAGACACAATGGTACCGTCCGGGTACTTGCACGGAGAAACATTTAGTTGAGAAGGAGAGGATGCATGGCGTGTCCTCTTCAGCTTAGATATCGGTGTCATTACCTTAAAAAATACATCAAGACATTTTATCAAACATCTTGGGTGCAACCACAATAATTCTTCATATTGAATGATTAATGCACAGTTGAGGAACTACATGTGAAATTTAAGCATTACTTTAGATAGCATGATGTGAATTACCTTATTGTATAACCTCTATCTTGTTGAATTCTCGGTCCTCCGTCGATAAAGTTTGTTTTTGGATGATTTAAACGTTAATAGGTTTCTTATTTATAGTAATCAGACTTACACCGGTAAATTTCATATATTGCCGGTGTATGATTTGCAAGTTAGGGAAGATTATGTAGCACCGACAAGGTTACAGGTGCAAACCATCTAAATACCAGTGTAATGTATACAACAAAGCAGCTGCTTTAAATGGAAATTTGAATTTTTTCCCTGCAACCTGATAGTAAAGTATAGAATTTAACACCAAGTACCTAGCACTTGTATAATATACCGGTGCAAAACCATTGCTTACCAGTGTAAATTTGTACTTATGCAGCTGCAGCTGCTTTAAATTGAACAATAGTATTTTTTCCTAGCACCGGTACTCTATGTTGGTGCTAATGTTCAAATTACCGGTACTAATATACAAAACAGGGGAAATGCCCTATTTTTTACACCTGTCATTTTCAAATATACCGGTGCAGGAATCACTAACCTTCACAAAACAAAATTCCTCCAACACATATCCTCTTCTATAACATTACAAAAAGGGTGCGTGTTGGAGTATTACACAAAATAGGGGGACTATTACATAATACTACACGTAGAAAAAGGAATGACCGTTACGAACAATACTGGAAGGGATCTATATACATGAGGATTACTCTCTATCTTTTACACCTCGACACAATTTTCCCACCCACGATTTCTCCCCTATTGTCAGGCCACAACCCATCACCATGGGAACGCCGTCCCATCACAGGTCCAGTGATATCTTCCAAACCAGGAAATATTGAAGGAAACTCAGGACTATCAAGCTTGACTGGGCAGTCAATTTCCTCTTCAAAGGAAAGCTTCTTACCATGAAACACAACATGGAACATCCCAGTGGAAAGGTCCTTGATGTAAAAAACCTCTCACGCCTGGGCAGCCAATATGAACTTGTCATCTTCGTAGCCTACACGGTTCAAGTCCACCAATGTGAAGCCCATTGGCTTTTGAACCACAACATCGGGACCATGTTCTACCCAACGGCACTTGAACGCAACAACTTTATCCAACTCTCAAATTTCCTCAATTACCTCCTAAAAAGGCATCACATCAACTGCAGGATGTTTGTCTCTTTTGCTAGCCTGCCACATAGACTTTGATTCAATGTATGCACCACTGTTTTGCATCGTGCTCTACTCATCCTTCTCCAATTTAGATAAAATGAAGTCATTTATGTCATAACCTTGGTAGCGTCTGACAGTGCAGTTGGGTCCTCTTGCAAATGCATGTAGCTTGCAAGGCATCTCATCCACAATGCACCTCTTGTAAAACAAATCTACGAACCTTGAAAAATGCTCTACCTATATTCTGTTCGAAGACCAGTCTGGATGAATCTCTTCTAACATGGAAATATGCCTTCAACATATATTGCGGTCTCGCTACTATTACGTAAAACATATAGGTGAACAGTCATCAATTCAGCGTTCAAGGGTGTAAAAATCGTACCCTTCGACCGTAAAGTTCCATTATGCCTCCTCCCGTGTGTTCCACCTGGGACACCTACCGCTCTTTTTCCAACCAAGTTTGAAGTACTATTCTCGATGATCTCTCCAGTAATATACCTATGAACAATCGATGAATCGGGCCGGCTTCTATTATGCATATAGCCCTTGAAAATAGCCATGTGATGCTTGAACGGGTACATCCAACCTATCGGTCCGCAAATACATATTTCCCTCACCAAGTGTATCACTAGGTGGACCATGATGTCAAAGAAAGATGGGGGAAAGAACTTCTCCATATGATATAAAATTACAACAGCCTCAAGATCTAGTTCATGCAGTTGTTGCTTGTGTATATTTTTCCTGCATATCGAGTTGAAGAATAACACAAGCGCATAACCACGAATAATTGCATAAGGACATGACAATCATGTAATTTCAATGCATTAAGACGCAAATCATCATCACAAAGCGAATAACATTAGAAGAGTAGCCAGACGGTACATTCTTGCCAAGAATGCTCTCACACTAAAACTTCCTCTCAGCAACTGACAGATTGTAAGAAGCGGGAGGTAGGTACGTTCGCTTCATTTGAACCTCCGTTGCCATATCCAATCGAATGCAAAGCTCCACCAAATCCTTCCTCGCATTTAAGATATCATTAGTCTTCCCTGGGATGTTTAATAGCATGCCTAACAAACTTTCACAAACATTCTTCTCAACGTGAATGACATCCAAACATTGTTGAACCCCAAGATTCTCCCAGTACGACAAATCAAAGAAAATCGATCGTATCTTCCATGGCCAAGCCAATATTCGATGACTTCTTTCCAAGAAAAACATTCAATTTCTTCACCTTGTCATGAATAACCACACCAGTCACTGGTTTAGGTCCCTTTCTTCGATCCTTGCCATTGACGAATGCCATCGTGTTATCACGCAACTTGTGCTGCAACGGTAGGAATTTTCATTGACCAAGATAT
>JAULKK010277895.1:0-14694 GCA_032355705.1 Rubia peregrina
CCGCAAAATCAGAGTTTTCGTAAGGAGATTCATATTACATGTTTTTTTTCAAAACTTACCAAGCATATTACAATGCATGTAGATTTTTTTCATTGTTGTAGATGAGAGAATAAAGTGGTATTTTACAAAAAAAATATTTGTAAATAAATAAAAATCAAACAAACAAAATCATGCTAGAGGTTTCTAAATATTTATTGTTTACAATTACCCTGCACATGTTTCTCTTTAAACGTGCTTAAAGTGTGCAAATATGTAAGCAATAAGTAAGAATAAAATTTCAAAAAAACATGTGAATAATATGTAAGAATATAATTCTTCAGATATCTATCAACTTTATCCTTTTATTTCATTTTTTCATCTCGCTAAATGATTTTCCAAAGAAAAATATCATTACCCTTTTAAGGAACAAAGACTAGAAACTATCATTAATCATAGGCTTCTGCAACAATATGCATCCCATTACAAGTCAAATACTGATAATAAAAAAACACATTGAATCAAACTAGCATACAGTCTTATGTGTTCGATTTCAAGACACGATGTATAATGGTACTAGTAGGTTTTCATGATAAAGGCCTCTCGATATTTATTTTTTTACAATTATCTTGCACGTGTTGTTCTTTAAACGTGATTAAAGTGTGCAAATATGTAAGCAATAAGTAACAATAATTTATTTTAAAATATAAATAATTTGTAAGAATATAATTCTCTAGATATCTATAAACTTAATCCTTTTTTTCATCTCGCAAAATGCTTTTTAAAGAAAAATATCAATATTTTTTTAAGAACAAAGAAAGACAACTATCATTAATCATTAGCTTCAGCAACAACATGCATCTCATTACAAGCCCAATACTGATGAAAGAAAAACACAGTGAAACAACCTAGCATACAATCTTATGATGTTCGGTTTCAAGGCACAATATATGATGATACCAGTAGGTTTTTCAGCACTGCCACAATAGTTAAAAACGGTGATGCTTGATCTGCTCATTCTTCGCTAAACTAGCCTGAATAATAAACTCGGTGACAATTTTACTCTGAACCCCTTGGAGCTGAATGATCTGGTCTAGTTCTGGGTCTTGCACAACTGTACCATTGCAGCAGAAATCTTTCTTGAGGTCCTTGTACCTTTTGTAGCTAAAATCCTTGTTCAAACCTTGCACAATTGTCAAGCTTTTCCTACCATTGAGTTGTTGAACACGAATGTGGATATACTTCTTTGCCCCATCCCCCAAGTTGTCAACATTTGCCTCAGAAAAAGAATCAAAAGAAGCAACTAAAGTTTGCAGATCAAGGGCAAACATAAAATTTTGATTTAAGATAGCTTTGTGAAAAACAAAGCCAACCCAAATGATTATCTACAAAAACACTCCCATAAACTTCTGCAAGTAATATGCCAATTTGTTTTTCTTCATATAGTTCATGATTTTCTTTCAGAATTTACCATGCATAAATGCCACACATTTAGTTTTTATTTTTGTTTTGATAATGATTTCATTATATTGAAGAAGATGGATTAAGTTGTCTTTTACAAAAAAAAAACTATTGTCAAATGAAATTCTAACAAATAAAATCATGATAGAGAGCTCTAGATATTTATTGTTTACAATTATCTTGCACTTGGTGTTCTTTAAACGTGCTTAAAGTGTGCAAATATGTAATCAATAAGTAACAATAATAAAAAAATTGAAATGTAAATAATATGTAAGAATATAATTCTCCAGATATCTATCAACTTTATCCTCTTAATTTTGTTTTTTATCTCGCAAAATACTTTTTAAAGAAAAATATCAATATTTTTTTAAGGAACGAAGAAAGACAACTATCATTAATCATTAGCTTTAGCAACAACATGCATCCCATTACAAGCCAAATACTGAAGAAAGAAAAATACAGTGAATCAACCTAGCATACAATCTTATGATGTTCGGTTTCAAGGCACAATATATGATGATACTAGTAGGTTTTCGGCACTATCACTTAGTGAATATCAACTGACACAATAGTTAAAAGCCGTGATGCTTGATCTGCTCATTATTCACTAAACTAGCCTGAATAAGGAACTCGGAGACATTTTTACGCTGAACCCCTTGGAGCTGAATGATCTGGTCTTGCACAACTGTACCATTGTAGAAGAAGTCCTTCTTGAGGTCCTTGCGTACCTTTTGTAGCTATAATCCTTGTTCAAACCTTGCACAATTGTCAAGCTTTTCCTACCATTGTGTTGTTGAACACGAATGTGGGTATACTCATTTTCCCCATCCCCTGAGTTGTTTGCACTTGCCTCAGCAAAAGAATCAAAAGAAGCAACTAGAGTTTGCAGATCGAGGTCAAATATAAAATTTTGATTTAAGATAGCTTTGTGAAAAACAAAGCCAACCTAAATGATTTTCTACAAAAACACTCCCATAAACTTCTGCAAGTAATATGCCAGTTTGTTTTTCTTCATATAATTCATGATTTTCTTTTAGAATTTACCATGCACAAATGCCACATATTTATTTTTATTTTTCATTTTTTATAATGATTTCATTATACTAAAGGAGATGGATTAAGTTGTCTTTTACAAAAAAAACTATTGTTAAATGAAATTCTGACAAACAAAATCAGGATAGAGGGCTCTAGATATTTACTGTTTACAATTATCATGCAATGTTGTTCTTTAAACGTGCTTAAAGTGTGCAAATATGTAAGCAATAAGTAACAACTATTTTTTAAAAAAATTGTAAATAATGTGTTAGAATATAATTCTCCAGATCTCTATCAACTTTATCCTCTTAATTTTTTCCATCTCGCAAAATGCTTTTTTAAGGAAAAATATCAATAATTTTTAAAATGAACAAAAAAAGACAACTATCATTAATCATTAGTTTCAGCAACATGCATCCCATTACAAGCCAAATACTGATGAAAGAAAGACACACCGAATCAAACTAGCATACAGTCTCATGATGTTCGGTTTCAAGACACATTATATGATGATACTAGTAGTTTTTCGGCACTATCACTTGGCGAATATCAACTGACACAATAGTTAAAAACCGTAAACCTTGATCTTCTCATTCTTCACTAAACTAGCCTGAATAAGGAATTCAGGGACATTTTTATGTTGAACCCCTTGGAGCTGAATAACCTGGTCTAGCTCTGGGTCTTGCACAAATGTACCATTGCAACAGAAGTCCTTCTTGAGGTCCTTGCATACCTTTTGTGGCTAAAATCCTTGTTCAAACCTTGCACAGTTGTCAAGCTTTTCCTACCATTGTGTGTTTGAACACGAATGTAGACATAGTCCTTTATCCCAGCCCCCGAGCTGTCAACATTTGCCTCAGCAAAAGGATCAAAAGAGCAACTGGAGTTTGCAAACCGAGGTCAGACATGAAACGTTGATTCAAGGTAGGTTTGTGAGAATCAAATCCAACCCAAAGAATTATTTACAAAAACACACCCATAAATTTCTGCTTGTAGGCCAGTTTATTTTCTTTCATGTAATTCATGTTTTCCTTTCACAATTTACCATGCACAAATACCACACATGTAGATTTTTTTCCTTCATTTTTTTGGTGTTGATTTCATTATTGTAAACGAGATGGAATAAGTTTCCTTTTACGACAAATAATAATTAAATGACAATCTAACAAACAAAATCATGATAAAGGACTCTAGATATTTATTTTTACGATTATCTTGCAAATGTTTGTCATTAAATGTGGCTAAAGTGTGCAAACATGTAAGTAATAAGTATGACTATAATTTCAAAAAAAACATGTAGATAACATGTAATAATATAATTTCTCTAGATAGCTATGAATTTTATCTTCTTAATTTTTTTCATCTCACTAAATTCTTTTTTAAAGATTTTTTTTAATATTCACTACAAAAAATGGCTCCTATTACTTTGCCTTTTTTACCTCGGATTTTTACCTTAGCTCAAATAACCGAAGTAAAAAGTTCTTTTACCTCAATTTTTTTCGAAGTAAAATATTTTATTTACCTCTATTATTTTTATAACCAAGGTAAATAGTAGGTTTGTTACCTTGGTTCCATGATAACTGAGGTAAATATTATTCAAAATCAAAGAGAAAAGTGCAACCCACGTAGGTGTGACGTTGGCAACATGTGTTTGACCTACTAGTATTATTTAATCATGAGATGACCGACTTCGCACTAATGATCGGTTTGATTGAATCGCTCCTGACGATAAGGGCAGATGTCGCATCTTTTGGGGTTTAGTTACTAAGTTTTTTTCCTTTGACCAAATCCAATCATAAATACCCAAAACTTTCTTCAATATTCCAAGAGGGCTCTACAAAATACAAATCCGCATTGTTGAAGGTGGGCAATAGGGTCTTGGATTGTGCTAACTCGCCACTCAATTACCGAGTAAGTATTCCAATACCTAAATTTGTATTTTCATCTCCAATTTGGGTTATAGGTTAGTTCAATTCATAAAAAAATGATGTGTTTAACTATGAAAATACATTGCATAATTATCTAAGTGTGTGATGTTATATGTGTATAGGAATATGTTAATTAAGTTTTCATTGACATATACGTATATATACATATATTTTTCTTATTAACATGTATATGCATGGAATTCGTGAATTGAATTAATGTAAGTGTAGGTATTTGTTGCCAAGATAGGACCCTAAAGAATGTGTAATTATTAATATATTGTAGGAATATTTATGGATAAAGCCCATTGTTGTGATGAAGATTGAACTAGTGATGATTATCAATATTTTGTAACTAATTTCCAGAAATATGCATTTGCGAATTCCGCGAAGGAGAATTTGTCGTATGTATATCGTGCTTGCAAGAATTGTTGGAACACCTCTCTTCATGAAGATGCAACTTGTTTGAAGGATAACTTATTTATACACAATTTTGATCCAACATACAAATTTGGTTCTGGCATGGGGAAAATTTGGATGAGAATACTAGAAAGGAATTAGTGGCCGAGAAGGATGATAGAATGGATGAGTTGGTTGAGAAGATTGTCAGGTACTACAATGGCAATCCAAAAAGACTTTGAGTCTTGCATGGACATAATGAGTCGCTTTTATACGATGGATGCCCTAAAGGCATGGCAGTATTGAAGGCAACGTTGCAGTTGATGAATGTAAAAGCTAAGTATTTCTATTGTGATTTTGGTTCGTTGAAAGTGTTGAAATAAGTGCTTCTGGTTGGCAATAGACTACCGAAAAAGGTCTATGAGGCGAAGAAGGTACTATGTTTTATTGGCATGGATTATTAAAAGATACATGTTTGTCAGAATGGTTGTATCTTGTACATGAGTACATGCACCGAAGTAGGGACTCCCTTCGACCCTCTTCACGCTTGAGCATAATCTCAATCCTGGAACCTCCTAAAATTTTAAGCCACAGTCAATTAAACTTATAAAAACAATAAAAAAATAGATATTTAATTGAAGAATTCAATTTCAAAACAGGGGTTCCTGGCTGCTATCACATGATCATTCAATTCCTTAAGAAAGTCAGAGAAAATTGTGTGTTACTAAGCTCTCAAAATTGAGGAGCACTTGCCTTTTCTATTAAGAAGGCATTACATAGGCAATTTTAATTGGAAACAAGCGTTTCAGTTTACATATTTTACGTTCATTAAATTTAATTTGATGCTCCATTGGTTTTCTTTATTCCTTTTGGTTTTTCTTTTGAGATGTGATTTGTTTTATATCACCAGGTCAGTGTAAAGGTGTCACGAAGACATTATCAATCAATATAAAAGGTTAGAAACCTTGTCTAAAGTAAATATATAATAAGAAGCGTATCATATGTGACGACTCGCCAAATGTAATATTTGTGGTCCAAATTTTGAAAATCTTCAAAAATCATCTTGTTGTGCTTCTCCAAAATTTTGAGGATTACTCCCATTTTCATTTTTATTGAAAGATTGTGGTGTTACGAATGTGGATGAGCAACAAAAAGTCTCTAGACCATCTTGCTAGAAAAAAAAACCACCAAGAACTATTAGGCCATTGTCTATACTGAAAATTTTAACCTTGTATATTTTGAAGTCTCCAGTTCTGGATCTCCTAAAGGCTCAATAACATTTTGTAGGTATAAGGATCAAATCTAACCTAACGACTATCACCAACCCCCCCCCCAACATCTTTAAGTAGTGGGTTGGTTTGTTTTTTTTCACGTAATTGATACTTTTCTTTCACAATTTACCATGAATAGATACTACACATGTATAATTGTTTATGTTCTTTTTGTGTGGATTTCATTTCACTATTGTAAATGGGATGGAGTAGGTTGTATTGTACAAAAAAAAGGAATATCTAACAAATAAAATTGTGCTAGAGGCC
Organism: Rubia peregrina; assembly: GCA_032355705.1. Lineage (NCBI taxonomy): Eukaryota > Viridiplantae > Streptophyta > Magnoliopsida > Gentianales > Rubiaceae > Rubia > Rubia peregrina. The sequence continues at coordinate 6,335 of JAULKK010277895.1, forward strand.
TCTAGATTTTGCTTGTGTACAATTATCTTGCACGTGTTGCACATTCAACGTGCTTAAAGTGTGCAAATATTTAAATAATGAGTAACAATAAAATTTCTCAAGATAGCTGTCAAATTCATCCTTTTAGTTTTGTTTTTCATCTAACTAAATCGTCTTTTTGGGGGGAAATGTCAGTATTTAGAGATCCAATTTGAAACTCTTAGAAACTCATCTTGACGTGTTTCACAAATTTCAGAGGATGACTCCCAGCCTGATTCAGAAGAAGAGTGGGAATATGGTGCTAGAAATGTGAATAAGCATGTTTCAAACAAAAGCTCTATACCATCTTGTCAAAAGACTAAAGTCTCCAAAAAATGGTTTGCCCCTATTTGTACTGAAAATCTAAATCCCGTCCATCTAAAAAAAGTCTATAGTTCTAGATCTCTGAAGTCTCAAGAATTTTTTGCAGATAAAGTAATTGGAAGGTTTGTGAGAATCATATCCGAATTTAATGATTATCTAAACAAAATCAACTTCTACAAGTAGTAGGTCAATTTGTATTTCTTCATGTAATTCATGCTTTTCTTTAAAAACTTAACAAGCATATTACAAAGCAAGTAGATTTGTTTTATTTTTTATTTTTATTGGTGTAAAGGAGATGAATAAAGTGGTATTTTAAAATAATTATAAATAAATAAAAATCTAACAGACTAAATCATGCTGGAGGTTTCTAGATATTTATTATTTTCAATTACCATGCACATGTTGCACTTTAAACATGCTTAAAGTGTGAAAATATGTAAGAAATAATTAAGAATAAATTTCAAAAAATATGTGAATAATTTGTAGGAAAATAATTCTCCAGAAATCTATCAACTTTATCCTTTTTATTTTGTTTTTATCTCACTAAATGCTTTTTCAATGAAAAATATCAATACTTTTTTTAGGAACAAAGACTGGCAACTATCATTAATCATAAGCTTCAGCAATAATATGCATCCCATTACAAGCCAAATACTGATAAAAGAAAAAGACATTGAATCAAACCAGTATACAGTCTTATGTTTTCGATTTCCAGACACAATATATGATGATACTAGTAGGTTTTTCGGCAATGACACTTGGCGATTATCAACTTTCACAACAGTTAAAACCCATGAACCTTGATATGCTCCATCTTCACTAAACCAACCTAAATAAGGACCTTGGGGACATTTTTTTTGCTGATCCCCATGGAGCTTAATGACATGGCCTAGCTTTGGGTCTTGCACAACTGTACCATTGCAGCAGAAGTTCTTCTTGACATTCTTTCGTATTTTTTGTAGCTAAACTCCATGTTCAAATCTAGAACACTTGTCAAGATTTTCCTACCATTGCGCTGTATAAAACGAATGGAGATATACTCCTTTTCCCCAGCCCTCGAGTTCTCAGCATTTGCCTCAGCAAAAGGAACAAAAGAAGCAACTAGAGTTTGCAGATCGAGGTCAGACATAAAACTTTGATTCCAGATAGCATTGTGAGAAACAAATCTAACCCAAAGGATTATCTAATAAAACACTCCCATAAACTTATTCAAGTAGTGTGCATATTTGTTTTTCTTCATATAATTCATTATTTTCTTTCGGAATTTAACATGCACAAACACCACACATTTGTATTTTTTCATTTTTGTTTTGAGGTTGATTTCATTTATTAAAGGAGATAGATTAATTTTTTTTTTACAACAAAAAAACTATTGTTAAATGAAATTCTAACAAACAAAATCATGATAGAGGCCTCTCGATAATAATTGTTTTTACAATTATCTTGCACGTGTTGCTCTTTAAACGTGCTTAAAGTGTGCAAATATGTAAGAAATTAGTAACAATAAAATTTTTTCAAAATGTAAATAATAGGTAAGAATATAATTCTCCAGATATCTATCAACTTTATCCTCTTACTTTTCTTTTTCATCTCGCAAAATACTTTTTTAAAGAAAAATATCAATATTTTTTAAGGAACAAAGAAAGACGACTATCATTAATCATTAGCTTCAGCAACAACATGCATCCCATTACAAGCCAAATACTAATAAAAGAAAAACACACTGAATCAAACTAGCATACAATCTTATGATGTTCGGTTTCAAGGCACAATATATTATTATAATAGTAGGTTTTTTGGCAATATCACTTGGTGAATATCAACTGACACAATAGTTAAAAACCGTGATGGTTGATCTGCTCATTCTTCACTAAACTAGCCAGAAAGGAACTCGGAGACATTTTTACGCTGAACCCCTTGGAGCTGAATGATCTGGTCTAGCTCTGGGTCTTGCACAATTGTACCATTGCAGTAGAAGTCCTTCTTGAGGTCCTTATGTACCTTTTGTAGCTAAAATCCCTGTTCAAACCTTGTACAATTGTCAAGTTTTTCCTACCATTGTGTTGTTGAACACGAATGCGGACATACTCCTTTGTCCCAGCCCCCGAGTTGTCAGCATTTGCCTCATCAAAAGGATCAAAAGCAGCAATTGGAGTTTGCAAATCGAGGTCAAATATGAAACGTTGATTCAAGGTACATTTGTGAGAATCAAATCCAACCCAAAGGTATGTCTACAAAAACACACCCATAAATTTCTGCAAGTAGCAGACCAGTTTATTTTTCTTCATGTAATTCATGTTTTCCTTTCACAATTTACCATGCACAAATACCACACATGTAAACAAAAATTATTTTTGTTTCGGTGTTGATTTTATTATTGCAAACAAGATGGAATAAGTTTCCTTTTACAACAAATAATAACTAAATGAAAATCTACAATTATCCTTCACATGTTTGTCATTAAATGTGCTTAAAGTGTGCAAATATGAAAGTAATAAGTAAGACTATAATTTCCAAAAATATGTAAATAACATGTAAGTATATAATTTCTCCATATAGCTATCAATTTTATCCTCTCTTTTTTTCATCTCGCTAAATTATTTTTTGAAGAATTTTTTTAATATTCACTAAAAAAACATCACCTATTACTTCGCCTTTTTTACCTCAAATTTTTGCCTTAGGTCAAACAACCGAAGTAAAAAGTTATTTTACCTCAGTTATTTTTTTCAAAGTAAAATATATTATTAACCTCGGTTATTTTTATAACCGATGTAAATTGTAGGTTTGTTACCTTGGTTCCATGATAACTGAGGTAAATATTAATCAAAATCAAAGTAAAAAGTGCAGCCGACATAGGTGCGATGTTGGAAACATGTGTTTGACCTACCAGTATCAATCAATCATGATATAACTGACTTCACACTAATGATAGGTTTGATCGAATCACTCCCGATGATAAGGGCCAACGTCGCATCTTTCGAGGTTTAGTTGGTAAGTTTTTGTTCTTTGACCAAATTCAATCATAAATACCCAAAATTTTCTTCAATAATCTAAGAGGGCTCTACAAAATACAAATCCCAATTATTGAAGGTGGGAAATAAGGTCGTGGGTTGTGCTAACTCTCCACTCAATTACCAAGTATTCCAATACCTAAATTTGTATTTTCATCTTCAATTTGGGTTCTAGGTTAGTTCAATTCATATAAGAGGATGTGTTTAACTATGGGTTGATTGAATATAGGCATTGCATAACTATATAAATGAGTGATGTTATATGTGTATAGGAATATCTTAATTGCGGTTCATTGACGTATATGTATATATACATATATTTCTCTTATGTGTATAAATGAATGATGTTATATGTATATCTTAATATGTGTATGCATTGAATCCGTGAATTGAATTAATGTAAGTGTAGGTATTTTTTGCCAAGATAGGACCCTAAAGAATGTGTAATTATTAATATATTGTAGGAATGTTTATGGATAAAGACCATTGTTGTGATGAAGATCGAACTAGTGACGATTATCAATATTTTATAACTAACTTCATTAAATATGCATTCATGAATTTTACAAAGGAGAATTTTTTGTAAGTATATTGTCCTTGTAAGAAGTTTCGGACCATCGCTATTCATGAAGATGCAACTAGTTTGAAGGATAACTTAATTATACACGATTTTGATCCAACATACAAAATTTGGTTCTAGCATGGGGAGAATTTGGATGAGCATACTAGAAAGGAAGTAGAGGCCGGGAAGGATGATAGAATGGATGAGTTTGTTGAGGAGATTGTCAAGTACTACAGTGGAATTTCAAAAAAGACTTCCAGTCTTGCATTGACATAATGAGACACTTTTATACGATGGATGCATGACAGTATTGAAGGCTACGTTGCAGTTGATGAATGTAAAAGTTAAGTATTCCTATTGTAATTTTGGGATCTCTGGTTTGTTGAAAGTGTTGAAAGAAATGCTTCTGGTTGGCAATAGACTACCGAAAATGGTCTTTGAGGCAAAGAAGGTACTATGTTTGATGGGCATGGATTATGAAAATATACATGCTTGTCGGAACAATTGTATCTTGTATGTGGGAGATCCCTTGAATGTGGGGGAATGCCCTAAATGTAATGCTCTGAGGTTCAAATTAAAGGAGGTGGATGGGGACGGAAAAATTGGAAATATTTCGGCAGATGAAGAAGGTTCCCGTCAAGATTGTTTGGTAACTACCTATTATTCCCCGGTTGAGACGATTGTTTGATAATCCTGAGAATGCAAGGAATATGTGTTAGCATGCAGATCTGATAATGGTTGATCCTAATGTCATTAGTCATCCAATGGTGACCAATGGAAAGGATAGATGCGGTCTTTCCCAGATTTGGGTATGAGCCACATAATTTAAGGTTTATTTTGTGCACAGCTAGGAGACACAGTTTTGGAAATATAGGCAGCAATCATAGTTTGTGGTTGATGATGGTAATGATTTAAAACTTGCCCCCATGGTTGTGCATGAAAAAAAGTACATTCTGTTGTCTCTAAACTATGTCAATGTATACCTAGCTCCTTCGGGATGATCTGAAACTATTGTGGAATCCTGGAATGAGGATGTATGATGTGTTTCAGAGGAGTCGTGTGATTTTAAAGCCATGTTATTCTGCACTATTAATAACTTTCCTGCATATGGAAACTTGTTTGCCTATTCAGTTAAAGGTTACAAGGCATTACCCATTTAGTTAGAAGAAACGGATTATTGTCAGTTGGGGCATGGAAGTAAGACAATGTATCTTGGGCACCAGAGATGGCTTTCGAAAACTCATCGGTGGAGAAATTGGTGTGTTGTATTCAATGGCAAGGTAGATTTAGGGGGGGCCTCCTCCTGTGTTAACAAGTGCATCAATATCGTACGTGTTGCGTGATTCAAGAAATGACTTTGGCAAGAGAAAGAGGAAACCTAAGGTTGCCGGTAGTTGGAAGAAGTGTTCCATTCTTTTTTAACTAACGTATTGGGAGATCCTTAATGTTTGACACTGTTTGGACATGATGCATATTGAAAAGAATGTATGTGATAGTTTTGTTGGTACTTTGATGAATATCCCGGGTAAGACAGAGGAGGGAGTGAAGTCAATGAAAGCTATGTTTGAAATGGGAATAAGACCTGATTTGGGTGGCGACGTGTGGGGATCCAAGATGTACTTGCTCGCTACTAGTTACACACTTTCAAAAGTTGAGAAAGACTAGATATGTTCCACCCTCAAAGGTATGGATTTCCCTACGGGCTACTCTTCTTGGGTTACCAATCTAGTATCCGATGAGGGATTGAGATTGGGGAGTATGAAATCGCACGATTCACATTGTTTGATTAAAGAATTTCTCCCAGTTGCGATTAAATCCATCTTGCCAAATCACGTCAGAAAGTGCATTACCCGGTTGTGTCATTTTTTTCAAGGCAATTTGTTGTAAAGAGATTATGTGTTGAAAATTAGAGGAGCTATAGGAGGAAATAGTTATCGTGTTGTGTAATTTGGAGATATATTTCCCTTCTTCATTCTTTGACATAATGGTTCACTTGTTGGTTCACATTGTACAGGAGATATTAATATGTGGTTATGTTTATCTTAAATGTATGTATCCCTTTGAGAGGTATATGAAGATATTCAAGGGTTATTTGAAAAACCCATATCACTTGGATGCTAGTATTGTGCAGAGGTATTTGACCGAAGAGGCCGTAGAATACTGCATGGAAATCTTAAAGAATGAAGAGTTGGTTGGTGTACCAAAATCGCGGCATACAGGTAAGGTAGGTGGCAAAGATTTTTGTAAAGGAACAACTAAGGTATTAACCCCTAACTAGTTGATGAAAGCACACTTATATGTTCTGCGAAATCCAGATGTAGTTCACCCATACATGGATATACACATGGACACTATTAAAGACCAGCACGTCGGTTGGTCGGAGAAACAAATACTTGCATAACACAATCACACTTTCATTGATTGATTACGCGAAACAGTAGTCGGAAACCGCTACGGTGAGACCTTGAATAGGTTTGCCTCCATGCCTTCTACAAATGTGATTTCTTTCATGGTCTACAACATGAATAGTTTACCTTCTCAGCCCTTGAATGGGACACACACCGCTACACAAAATAGTGGCGTTAGCCTAGTTACGGAAGCATTACATTTAAGCAGCACGGAGGATAAAATACCGTCTATGGGAACATGTCTTACTATTGCGTGATTGAGGAAATATAGGAACTCAGATTCAGAAGTTTCAGTGTCCTATTATTTAACTGCAAATGGGTTGATAGTAATGCATGTGTATCGATTGACGAGCTAAGTTTTACAATTGTCGATTTGAGAAGGACATGTTCTACTAAAGATGCTTACATCCTTGCTTGACAGGGTACACAGTTGTTTTATGTTGTTGATTCTTGTGATTCTACCAAATCAGTGGTCATCCACGGAAAAAGTCAATTTGTAGGAGAGGTTAGTCACTGTCTGACAATATTCCACACACTCTACCAAGCACCAATAACGTTGTCCAGGATGAGATACTTGGGGTGGAGCTAGTGATAAGGAGAGACCACAAGGAAGACGTGTGGATTGAGAGGCACCCCAAATCGAAGAAGCGGAAAAAGAAGATATAGATTAGGTGTAAACATCCTTTTAACTTACCTTGTTGAATATTTATGTGCTGGATCATGGTTTAATGTAATTGATAAATCAATTATCGTTACATTCTATCCTAAAAATAATTAATTATTGTCATGGGAAACATATAAACAGATGTCGCACACCATCATGGTAGCCTAATTGGTAGGAGCGATTTGATGTGTGTGATGCCGCTCAAAACCCTCGAGTTTACAAAATATATTGGAAGACATGTGAAACAGAAATGCCGACACTGCACTCTGTTTCACAAACTATTGGCCAATGAATCGGTAAGAGCAAATACATTACGCTGATATCGCACCTACCCTTCAGTCCAAAACAGTGCCTACATCCAATTAAATCATTTAATTCATGCGATGTCAGTTAGTAATCACTAACCCCTATGACTAACCAAAATATTAGGTACAACTAAGGTACGACATTGCATTGGTACAACATATATACCAAATCTTCACTAGTAAACCAATTAAGCCAGAACTTGGAATGAACCGTCTAAAGGTCTCATTCCAATTTCACACCAGCCAAACACAAATTATGAAAATCATATCAATCATAACTCACAAATATGAACCAAATCCGCATGAAATCCACAAAATCTAGAAAACATCCTAACAAATCACAAATTTATCCAAATCCATAACATCCAATAACAATCCTAACATATACAATCATGAATATATGAAATGGCGATCATATGAGGGGCTCGGCTACCACGAGATCTTTATCCAAAGAACTACTTCCATAGTCTTTCTCTTTAGCCTCCTCAAACTCTTCGTTGGAAGACCCAGACTCGCCACTTCTGGACTCTATTGAATCATAATCGGTGGCCAACACATCCTCGTCTTGCTTAAACATTTCCACCTCAACGATATGTGGCTCCTTCCCCGATGTATCCATATGGGGGAACTGGTTTATTGGTAGTACTGTCCAACAGTGCCTTTAGGTCTGTCAACTCCACAATAATATGGTGCACATTTTGGTCGATGCGCTATGTCGACACCTTAGTCTCGGCCACGTTGGTGAGCGTCGTTTTACTCGCCAAATACCAGCAAACTCAGGAATACTAATTTGTATAATGATAAGCAGGGTCGATCCCACGAGGAGTAAAATCAATAATTTTAATTTCTTTTCCAACTAATTCAGAAAACCTTTTTTGGTGATGCCACCATGCCTTAATTCAAGAATGATTTCTAACACTAAGATTGCAAATAATGAATATAAAAAAATGAGAAATAAATCTATATGAGAATGATATCGGCTAAGAATAATTCATGCTAGTTTATATCGATCATAGGCGCAATAATAAATCAATTCTTACACATCTATCGGTTATAGGACGGCAAGTA
>JAULKK010277904.1:0-14694 GCA_032355705.1 Rubia peregrina
CCGCGCGAGGGGGGGGGTGATTTGGTAGGGTTAGGCCAGAGGGGGAAAGAGTTAACTCGCTCGAGAGGATGAACTCCGATTTCGAGGTTAATAATTCCAAGGGGTCACAATATGATTTTGACATAGAGGACGACGTCCTATGCCAGACTGATTACAATCCAGATGGTTGGACCATTACCGATATGCCTCTTCAAGGATTTACGGGTGTTTGGCCCCCGACCTAGGGCAAACCATTCGTGATGAGATCTCCTATTACCAGAGAAGTTGGATTTTTCCCCCAACACACGAGGAGGGAAATGAAGAACCCCCACCTCTCGAGGAATGAGGGGGAGAAAGAGAAGTATCTCTGAAGGAGGAGACAAACATTTATTGATGAGCCCACATCCTCGAGAGCATAGAGAGCTATCTCGAAGATCATCTATTTGATTCCTTTAGGCCAAAAGGTACCCCCGAACGTAGATTTCCAACCTTCAAAGGCAGATGACTCCCCTGATAACCTTTTTGAAGGGAGGTAAATCATCTTCCTAAAACATCTTCATTCAGGGATTTGTTTCTCCTTCCCTCTACTATTCTCTAAGCTCTTTAAATAATTCCAAGTTAGTCCAGCACAGATGCATCCCAACGTTCTAGTGGTTATCATGATGTTCCTAACAAGGTGTCACGAACTTGGAATCAATCCAAAGTATGTGCTATTTTTTTCACTATACAATGTGTCTTATAGTGGTAAATCCGTAGAGAACATTATCACATTCATTGGAAATGAAAAAGAAACAGAAGGTCTTCGTTGTCCTTCTCATTCAGGGTTAGTGGAAAAGCCAAAAAAGGGTTTACCTTCGATTGCACGAGATATAAGTTTCCTCGATGGAACTCAGATATAAAGGCCGAGTCCTCGAAAGGGGAAAAGTACACTTACTCTAGTCATCTCGAGGATGATAGGAGATGCCTTCTAGCCTTATCCTTGGATTACAGTAATTTTCTAGCCCTGACCAGATTGTTGGCAGTTTTATCTGGTCACCCGAGATTTTTGAAGAGTATGTGTATAAGAAGTTACAAAAAATTAAAGTACTTTCAAATCCACAAGATCCCCCCCTCTCGAGGATAATCATCAAAAAACAAGAAGCAAAAAAGAGTCTTTGAGGACCCATCTCAGAAGCCCCATCTCGAGACCTCTCCTAGTGATTTTAGACCCTCGGGAGTCTTCAAAGGTGTTAGTAAGTTTTTTACTTCATTTATTTCTTCTTTTGCTTCTTATTTCTAACCTAATTTTCTTTCTTTTCTCAGTGGGCATCGGTGCAGCTCTATCCTCGAAGAAAGGTGGAAGGAAAGGTGGCTCTTCTACTCCCCCAAAACAGACGTCTACCATTCCTACTGTGGATGTTGAAAAGACCACCTATGACAAGAGGTTGTGTGCAAAAATTTCTTCTTCGAGGAAGAATCAGTGCCAAAAGATAGACGACAATAGTGGCCGGGTTCCACCTACTCCTCACCATGCTAACCCACAGACTTCCTCCTCGAATACTCTCACAACTACTTAGAGTATTCTTATTTTCAATGAGAAGGTCCTTGAGAACTTTTCCAGCAAGCCTCAGGTTAATTTCTCTTTCTCTTCACCCTACTACTGAACTTCTTATCTTTGAAACTAATTTTCTTGATTGTCCTATTATGGTTTTAGGTGTTTCAACACCTTGGCCAAGTGCGCCAGAGCTTGTCTTCCCTCTTGCAAGTGCTGGATTTCGATCACGGCCAGCTGCACGAGAGGAAAAAACAAAAAGACATTTGAAAACTCTAAGCTAGTAGAGGCACTTAAGGCCTCAAAAAATAATATTCGTGAACTCGAGGCCGATAACAGGAAGGCCACCCTTGACAAAGAAGTCTTCGAACAAAGGGTAAATGTAGCTGAAGATCTCAAGGCTATAACTCTTCTACTCGAGACCTTCAAAGAGAAGCCGTGAATAGCATTGAGCTTTTCAATTTCTTCGTTGAGCTCCTTGAATTGGCTAAGAAACTCAGATGTACCTTTCTAATTGAGGAAGAAGTGAAACCTGGGCTAGCCCCTCCTTGCCTAAGGATGATATCAAATTCTTGGAATCCTTCATCCAACCTGATCCTGTGGAGAATCTATATGCAAAATGGGATGAGGCTGTCAAGAATAGTGGCTTGAGTTTTGCCTTACTGAACTTCTTGAAGTCTAGAGGGTGCTTTCACACAGTTGTAGTGGATTCCAACTCTTACCCCCAAGTAGGTGACCGCTGGTGCGATTCAGTAACCAGCTAAAGAGGAGAGAGCTGTGGAAAACTAGGTTCAAACTACTGCCTAGGATGATGCTAATAGGGTGGGAACAGAATGTAACATTTGCCTATTTTGGCCTCGTGTAATTTTAATTTTTAATGGAGAAGATGTTTTACTTACTGACTGCTTTCTCATTTTCAAATTCTTTGTCCTCGTAGTGTGAATAACTAATAAGGAAGCTGGAATGTGTTTATAAGGAATTCTCTAATACTCGAATAGAGGTTAATAAAACCAGCGAACATCTAACAAAGTCAATACTATAACTCGCTAAATGTAATGAGGAAGAGCTAGAATTGTGGAAGAAGGGTTAACACCCTTCACTTAAGAGCTTACTACAGGATTGCGGGGCCAAAAATTACAACGAGGTGGTACCTCCCGAGGTTGTTGAAAGTTGCGATCCCACCGAGCAGGATTATCAAGAGACAATACATCAACCAGCCAATTCGGATCCTTAAAAAGATGTCTGGCTGATGTCAATAGGCTGCCAATTATCGAGGCTCGTCTTATTCTTAGCCAAACTGAAGCACATAAATTTAAGTCCCTAGTGGAAGAAGTGGTGCAGCTCCACAAAGTGGCTTTAGGCAAAATTGAGAGGCTGGAGGAAGCTTTAGTGCAAAAAGGTACATCCACTGATGAAGATCCCTCATTGGTTGAGTCTGTCCTTACCGAGAATGCTTAACTTTCAGGAGAAATAGAATCCTCAAAGCTAAAAACAAGAAATTAGAGGAGAAGGTCACTTTCTATGATGTAAGCCCTCAAGCTCATTACCTCTACCACAGTTTCATCAACCCAAAACTTGTGGATAATTAACTTCTACATAGTTTCTTTTTAGGGGATCCCACCATTGGATTGTTGACCACCAAGTGGACAAGATATGGACCGATCGTAAAAAAGAAGCCCCTGACACTATCTTAGAATGGCTACAGGAGTTGTAACCTGTGATCTTCCCCCCTCGAGAGTGCGAAGATCCTCAACATCGAAGAAATCAAGGACCAAGAAAGGTGACAAAAACTGTGGATCTTCGAGCAATGCTACAAAACAATCCACAAAGAAGCTTTGTATAAATAAGGGTCTTCTGGTATAGGACTTGGATGGTAACCCCTCATCTAAGCATTCCCTACTAAAGAAAAAGATAGATCCATCTGTGTATCCTGAAGAGGAATAGATGAAAGACCTTTAACGTGCTGCCAACATAAAGATGGAAGAAATTGAAAAACTTGAAGTAAAACTGGAAAAGTTAGCCCATAAATTAAGAAAATAGGCCTTCTCTTCGTGTTGTTTTCAAAGCTTTCAAATGGTAACCACATTTGTAACTTATATAAATAATTCAATGTATCGAGTGTACTTTATATTATGGATTTTATCATTGCTATTTACTTATATGTTAAGTTAATCAGTAAGATTCAAGTAGATTGTGAATACTTAACATAAATTAGGTTGCTTATCAGCAAAGAACGTTACTCGGCTGGCTTATTAAGCTTGAATGGAATCGAGTAGTAAGTTAAATTGAATAGGTCTTATTGTTTATCAGCAAAATTTTAATCGAATGGACTATTTAGCCCAAGTAGAATTTAGTAACTTATCAACATTCTCCACCAATCATACCATTCATCATACGGGAGTAATATTACATAACGAGTGTCGCTTATCAGCATTTCACTCAATCATCAGCCACAGTACATAACATGCAAAGCTGGAATTATTACAAAGAGTGCCGCTTATCAGCATGTCACTCATGTCTTTGAGAGTGCCGCTTATTAGCATATACTAATGTTTTCAAATCTGGTAATACTTTGTCAAGTTGTGATGTTCCATCTCCTGGGTGCCCAAATTTCATCCATAGATTTGAGGACATAGCTACCTCCTGGGTATGTCTCTATCACCTTGTAGGGGCCTTCCCAGTTAGCAGCCAATTTTCCCTCAGGTTCATGGCGACTCTTTCCTTTTTTTTATCATCACCAAATCTTCTGGGTTAAACACTACCCTCTTGACTCTTTTATCATGATAACACTTGACTCTCTCTTTCACCTTTGCTTCGTGTAGGGATGCCAACTCTCACTTTTCCTCCACCATATAGAGGTCCAAACATTGATTTTCCTCATTAACGGTCTCTTCTGTAGCTACCATTAACCTCGGATATGGAACCTCAATTCCTGCATTGAGCCATAGACCAAGCTATACGGTGTTTCACCAGTGGCAGAAGATTCAGCTGTCCGGTATGCCCATAAAACACTGGGTATTTCGCATATCCAGTTCCCTTCAGCCCCCCTTGAGCGTAGCTCTGATACCATTCCATATTGTTCTGTTGGTTACTTCTACCTAACCATTGGCCTATGAATGGTAGACTTTCGTTACCTTTTGGTGAATCTTATACTCCTCACACCACTTTTGGAACGGGTCTTGGGCAAACTGCATCCCATTATCTGTGATTATTGTCCTTGGGATCCCAAAGGGGCATATAATGTTCTTCCAAAAAAATTCAATGACTTACTTCCCTTTTATGTTTGTCAAAGGCTCAAACCACATCTTAGAATAATCAAAAACCACCACAAGATACTTGAACTTGAACTTCCCTGGGGCTTCTGGGAAAGATCCTACTAGATCAATCCCCCACTTATGAACTGTGGATGTTCGTCATTTGTTCCCCGGTAATGTGAATTATAGGAGCATGCTTCTGACATCGGTGACAGGCATATATGTACCTGTTCACATCATCAAACATCATTGGCCAATAATACCCAGCTCAAATGAGCCTTCTTGCCACTGATCGAGCCCCCCTGACTCCTACCACATATACCTTCATGAACCACCCTGATCAAATAGTCCACCTCATAAGGGGTGACACATCGAAGCAATGGTTGTAAATGTCCCATTCGATATAGAATTCCATCTTGCAACACATATCTCGGGGCCTTTAGTCTTATCTTTCTGGCCTCGGCCTCTTTATCTGGAAAAACTCCCTCTTGAAGGTAATTCACGATAGAAGTCATCCAAGTGCTCTCCTCCTCAATTTCCATCACCATCGGTACCTCAATACTTCGTGTATTTAAGGTTTCCATGAGCATCTGTCTTTGAGACTGAATTCCCAAGTCTGAAGAAACAAGCTTACTTAGAGCATCCGCTTTATTATTTTCCTCCCTTGGTACCTGTGTTAAAGTATACGATCTGAAGCCCTTCAAAAGCCGTTTCACTACATCCAAGTACTTCTGTAAATTGCGTTCTCTGGCTTCATACTCCCTATTCACCTGCTGAACCACTATCTGAGAATCGATGTAAATTTCCAAATCCTCCACTTTCAGCTCTGTAGCCAATCGCAACCCAGTTATTAGGGATTCATACTCAGCTTCATTATTCATGGCCTTGAATGCAAAGTGCAATGCATACGGATAATCTTTACCGTCAGGACTGGTGTGCAGCACCCCAACCCTGCTTCTACCCGAATCCAAGGAACCGTCTACATAAAACTTCCAAACCTCTTTCCTTTGAGTCACATTCTCTCAAGTTTCATCTTAAAATTTTATTGGCTCTGGGGTTTCCACTATGAAATCTGCTAGTGCCTGACCCTTGATAGCAGTTCTGGGCTGATACTGAATATCATGTTCTCCTAACTCCACGACCCATTTCATCATTCTCCTTGAAGCCTTTGGTTTCAAGAGAACCTATCTGATCGGGTGGCTGGTGAGTAATACTATTGTATGCCCCTGAAAGTAAGGACACAACCTTCGTGCTGCATGCACTAAAGCCATAACCAATCTCTCGAGAGCTATGTACCTCGTCTCTGGCCTCTACAAGGATAGAATCACATAGTAAATGGGATGTTGATGTCTTTTTTTATCCTTTACCAACAATGCACTAATTTCCAGAGGCGAGGCAGAAATGTACAAGAATATTGTCTCACCCTTCTCAGGTTTCATAAGGGTGGGTAGTGCCCACAAATAATCTTTCAACTGCTTGAATGTTTCTTCACACCTCTCTTTCCACTCAAATTCCTTGGCTTTTTGAAGTACATCAAAAAAGGGTAGGTGTTTCTCTGCCCCCTTCGAGAGGAACCTACTCAAAGCTGCCAAAGATCCTGTAAGCTTTTGTACCCTTTTCAATGTTTACGGGCTCCTCATTCTTATCAAAGCCTCAAATTTTTTGGGGTTATCATCGATAACCCTCTCGAATCATAGAATTTTGCTAGTCCCCACACTAATAACACATTTAACTGGGTTTAACTTTAAGTTTACACCTCGAAGCCTCCAAAGGTTTCCTCCAAATCTATTAAGAACTCCTCGTAACTCCCACTCTTCACCACCATATCATCAACATATATCTCCATATTCTTTCCAATATTCCCTATAAACAACTTATCCACCAATCATTGATAAGTTCCCCCAGCATTCTTGAGCCCAAACAACACATTCTTATATCAATAAGTGTCTATATCAGTGATAAACGATGTTGTTTCCTTGTCTTCCACCGCCATTAATATTCAATGGTATCCTTTGTGAATGTCAAAGAAGGAAAAAAACCTGATATCCAGCTATAGATTTCACCAGCTTATCAATCGGTGGTAAGGGATAGCTATCCTTGGGGCAACATCTATTCAAATCGGTAAAATCTATGAACATCCGCCAAGTACCTTCATGTTTTGGAACTCTAACTGGATTGGCTATCCACTCTGGATAAAACACTTCTTCGATGGCATCTGCCTTGAACAACCTATCGAATTCCTCCTTGATAGTTTTAACTCTTTCAGGGGTGAACACCCTTCTTTTCTGCTTAACTGGCTTTATGGATGGATCAATATTTAACCTATGTACAACCAAATCCGAGGGTACTTCTGTGAGGTTAGAAGTACTCCAAGAAAAGACATCACAATATTCTTCCAATAGTTTTCCCAATCTTTCCTTAATGCTCCCAGGTATTAACTTTCCAACAACCACTGTCCCGACATCTTGAATGGGCACTTGTGCCATATCCTCTAGGCCAACCTCTCCATGTACCGAAGCAATATTTCTCTATTTCCTTTCTTATCTCACTGGCTTAAGATTGAAACTTCTATCCACGGTTTAATCTCTTCGAATGGAAGTTATCCCCCTATAAGTTGGAAACTTCATCATGAGATGATAGGGTGCCCATACTGCTCGAGCCTAGCACATCCATGGCCTTCAAAGAATCACATTATAGTGAGAGTAAGCATCAATGACCACAAAGTTACAATCTATTGTGACTCCCCTGTCACCATTAGATACTCGAACTGGCAGGGTTATTTCTCGCAAAGGAAATATGGGGTTCCCTGTGAAAGCAGATAAGGGTGAGGCTAACTTCTTCAAATTACCGTGCCCTATATTTAGCTGATCAAAGTAATCAACAAACATTACTTCCACTCCACTTCCATCATCAATAAAAACCCTTTTCACCAATGATTTCCCAATCACCGCTGAGACCACCATAGGATCTGCATGTGGAGCTTGATCCGAAACTACGTCAGCTTTCAACAAATTTATAGTCTCATCTAGCCGAAACCTCTTATGGCGCAGTTTTCCTATAGGAAACTTTTGTGCTCCTGCTTTCATGATAGTATTAAAGGACCTTTCCCCCATGATTCCATTAATCACATTGATCACCCTACGAATTGGAGGATTATCATCATTTCTAGTTTCCTGATTGACGACACATTGTGGCCTTTTCTCTCTTCCTTCCCGTCCTCTATCTCGAATCCCCTGATCTCGAGGTCTCCCGTCTTTTCTACCTCCATTATTATGATAGTTCCTCCTGTATGGATGCCATTCCTTATGATCATTTCTGGGCTTGTATGATTATTTTGGAGTTCAAGGCTTCAAAACCATACTTCCCTTTCACACCTTTCGGTCTCTATCCTTAGATGTGCACAATCTTTTGTGCCGTGAACATAATCTCTATAATGATTGCAACATGGATTTGTTTCCCTTCTCTCCCTCATGGTATTTGGCTTGTTCTGCATAGGTGGAGGTGGCCGAATCATCCCTCTATGTATATTCATAATCTGTGCAGGAAATCTTCCCATAGACGTTGAAAACATAGGTATATACCTCTCAAAGTTAGGCCTATTCATTTTCACCGGTTTCTTCCCTTGAGGGTCACCATTCTTTCCTGATTTCTTCACTAGAATTTATTTCTTCTTTTTAGTGGCCTCCTCTACCCTAGAATATTGCTCCACTACTTCTTAAAGTTTTTGCAATGTTCGAGGAGTATTTGTACTCAATCTCTTCTATAGCTCTAAGTCCTGCATCCCCAACAAGTATCCCTGAATCACCTCATTCTCTGTAGTATCCACTGCCCCTAAGCTTTCATCCACTTATCAGTGGTAAAAGGCTTTTGTACTCTCTCACAACATATGCTTAGTCTGATAAAGCTCCAACAAGGTCTTTGTGAATTTCTTCTGGTAACTTATTAAACCACTACTGAGTTTTCCCTCAAAGGTAGCTTCCAACCAACTTGCACATTAACCTTTCCTAGAAATCCCTTGAGGTCATCAAACTCAAGAATGTCTGAATAAACTCTTGTGGGTCCAATTCACCACTATGAGTAGGAAGTACTTCCGGTGGCTTTACATCCATTTGTCATCGAACCCCCATTATCATCAAAGTAAAGAGTGATCCGGCTACTTGGCCTATTGGCCCAATCAACCTGTCTAACTCTTTTTTCAATGAATCTCCAGCATCCGTAGTCAATCCTAGCTGCCCTTCAGCCGGATTCAGTCCTCATTTATTTCCTACAAACTGCATCGGATATACAGGCTGAATGCCCATATACTTGGAATTTACCTAAGGTTGCATAACCCCTGGACAGATCGACAATTTCCCATAAGGGTTATAAGGCCCTTGATTGGCTATTGCATTCTATAACCCTGTACTACCATATCCCTGATCCCCAAAGAAGTAATCATTCCGTACCCTACCTCAGTTCCTAGTAGAGTAACTTTCGAGGCTTATCGGAGCTAAAGGAGCCATCGAATACACCATACCCTGCAGGTAATCTGGAAAAGAAGGTTGAGGTCGTACTTGGAATGCCTCTCCCACATATCCAGGGTAGAGGTAGCTATCATGGGCTGAGATACCAATCCTAAAGTTGATCCCATAGGTATCAACAAAACCACATCTCTTGAGATACGCATAGGCCTCGAGGGAGGAGTAACTCAATATCCTGTCGCTGCCAACACATGCGCCACCTGCATCAAGTCCTGTTGCTACCCAATTATTCCCATGATCTGATTCCCCTGGATAGTTCGTTCATACGCCTCAATATAGGAATCACCAGAAACCTTCGTGAACTGCCCATCTCTATCATCACGCAAATCAGCCGTCATACTTTAGACATGGCCTATATTACCGGCTCCCTACTCCATTTTTACCTCTGGATGTCTCGATGGTCCTCCTACATCCATTCGAGGAACTTTAACCACTTGCAGATCAGGCCCACTCGAGGCATGTATCCTCTCATGCTCAGCAGTCGAGACATGCATCATTCCCAACTCGACCACTGATTCTTGAACCTCATCAGGCTCGATACCCTGCGACTTCTAAGGATTTACCATATCACTTCTCCTCGACTGCACTTCATCTCTGGCTCCTGTTCCTTTTAATCTCAATCTCTCACTCATTCAAGTAACCATAGTCATAAACCAAGGAACTCGAATCTAACTCAATCAGTCCCACCAGGCGTGCCAATTGATGCATCTCAAAATTGAATGGACAACACGCTCGAGCTCTTTGATCGTAACCTGTAAGAAACCCAACCCTCGGGGATCCCAGTGGTAAATCCTCTGAAGCTTAAGTCAACAAAGCGTATAAGTACTGTATAAAGGCTGGATGAGATGGAAATGAATACGTACATGGTATTTATCCTGTATCACCTTTGTAATATTTTATCCTTAATATAACTCTTAATTGTCCAATAAATATGGCATTAATTATTACCGTTTCAACCCCATTTGGGCCTATTAATATAGGCTCATTATATAATTTGGGTTCAGTTCTTATCAACTCCTTTTAACTCATCACCATTCTCCAAACTTTCACTTTGAATTTTCACCTTTTGTTATCCTCATTCTCCTATTTTCATCTCTCACCATTTGTATGGTTGCCTTCTTTGTCGCTCTTTTGTTACTTAATCTGCCCATGGCGGTGTCTCCAACGAGTCACCTAATCATGAAGCAAAAAATGATGAGTAAGTACACATAGTAAGGTGTATTCACACGAAAGATGATAATTAAACACCAAAGAGAATGCATTTTAGGCAACTAAAAATGACTGGAATAATTCCCCTATTTTTACAAGGGTGATTTAATTTAATGGAGACTAACTGAATATTCAAGTAGAGGAGCCGTTAATTTTCATTTTAAACTGCCTAAATGCTGACACGGAAAGTTTAGTTGGATCAAATTTTGTGTGGCTAGCATATCTCCCTAGCAAGCATGCAACTTGCAAAAGAAAAATGACGAGTCTAATACTCCCTCCGTCCAAATAAAAGGTTCTTACTTTCTATTTTTGTCTGTTCTAACTAAAACTTTGTTTTTAACTGTATCACACTATTTATTATTTGAAAATAATAAAGGTTCTTTTTTTACTATTTCCTTATTTGGACTCAAATTTGTGACGTAATCCAATCACCGCTTTTCCTGCTACATCAGTATGAATAGATGCCCGTGCAAAAAGGAGTACATGATATTGTGACTGTTTCAAGTTAGAACACAGACTTAAGTTACTAAATCCACTTGGTGGATTTAGGTTGACATTGTCGAACGATTTCATGGTAGAGAAGGACTATTTCATTGTATGAAGTACCGTTCATCAAGCTACAAAGGTTGTTGTTTATAATTTTTTATTTCCTGATTTTGTGTAAATGAGATAATCTTGTAATAAATGGTAAGACTTTTAGCCATTCTTATTAATATAAAGGATTGGATTTCCAAATATTCTTGTCACTCACCAATGATTTTAATTAAAACAATATATTTCTTCTCAAATGGATGTCAAGTAAAATGGAGAAAAATGAAGGCATTTTTTAAATCCTAGAACGCAACTTTCTCTCTCCTTCTGTAAACACTCCCTAACAAACCTAATTTCTTCATAGCTGGGGAGGCCGCTGCCACCATTTTGGCGGCCCCCAGCCCACACACCCCAACCTAACCTATACGAATCATCACCCAGATCTCCCTCCTCGGCCTAACATTGATTTTGTTAATCGCTCAATCTCGACGTTGAAAAACTCATACCAATTTTCAAAGCTCAGTCTCCGTTCTTTTGGATCTCTGACCACCGAGGTCGGCTGCAGCCACAACAGCCACATGGTGGCCTCGGTGGACTTCTCTAAGAATGGATAGCTAAAATAAGTGATGGTTCAAAGTCGAGTAACTTGGAAAAGGAAGCCGGATTTGTTCGCCAGAGAGGGACGCCAGATCTGATCACTGGAGATGGACACCGGAGATGTTGTTCACGCTCAGTTTGCTCGATTTCTGCTTGTGTGATCTTGAGTCTACTCAAGTGTTTGCGGGTACGTAAACCCGCCGACTCACCAAAGATGGAACCCCCATTCATCGGGTTAGGTCACCAACCAAGACTGGGTCTTCATCGGGCCATGTGTAGTTTTTTAGGGTATGGGTAAAATGTCGGGTCTGGTTGAAGGTTTTTTAGTTTAGTTTTTTGTTTTAGTTGGTTCATTAGGTTTTTTACACTAAATTGCAACAAAAAAGTGATTTTAAAAATGGGTCTTTTTGTTATGAGTTTTAGATCCAAAAATCTTTGTCAAGTTTGATTTTTTTGGTGATCTATTACGCTAAAAATTGGATTGGCTCTCGATCTACTCTCCAAGTTGGTTTAGGAAAAATCTGAGTTAAAAGACTTTTAAATACTGACTATTGGCGATTTCATACGTGGTATAGTATATTTGTAAATTCCTATTGGGTTGGATGGTTTAGACTTCCTTGATCAATTCTCTTTGATTTAGTTGTCTTTGGACTGATTTATTTCAAATGTCCAATCTGATACGAGTTAGAGATTTTTGTACGCACAAATTACTCAGTTTGTGCGGTTGGTGTCTCTTTTCAATAAGCATGCAACTTGTAATAAAGTAACACCAAGTCTATTACTTTTTATTGTGACTGTTTCGAGTTTGGGTGCTAGTTCGAAGTAGAATTCTATTGGGTAGATTTAGCTCAGGTTTGGCAAATGGTTTCACAGTAGAGGAAGACTGTGTCATCATATGTTACACCTTTTGTTTTAGAACTTTATGTCATTATTCTGATGTAATTGGGATTATCCCGTATCAAATTGTGTAAGGCCGTTAGGCCATTCAAATTAATATATAGGGTTGGATTTCTGAATATCCCCGTCATTGACAGTTTCGATTCAAAAAAAGAAGAGAAAAATGAAGGTCGTTTGTCTGTGTACCTTGGCCACATAAATTAAGTTTAAGAAATCATTCTCCCTTTGTTTCATTGGATTTGACACATTTGTGGCAATTTAGAGTGAGACGGAGGGAGTATAGTGCTATAACAAACCAAAATCTAACAGGAATATGATTCTAAATCTACAAGAAAATTACCTTTTATAACTAATTCTCTAAGGTAACTACCATCTATAACCTTTCCCTACAAGGAAAACGATTTCTTATTTCCTTATCACCATCCCTCAAGTTGGAGTATGATGATCATGAATGTCCAACTTGCGAATACGATTATGAAATTGCTAATCATTAAAACAAAAACTTTCAGCAGTGATGCGGGCTTGCTCAGCAGCATTGGAACTGAAATCAGGAGTAGTCATTGGTGCAGATCAGTGACACACGATCGGCGGTACGGTAGGTCGGACGCGGCGACGCGTGTGCTGCATACGCGGCGACGTGTGGGGTACGAGCGACGCGTGAAAAACATGCACGAAGAATCCGGGTAGGCACGGACAGCAAACGTTCACGGCAGCTGGAGAAGAAGTTGCGGCGACCGTCGGCTGCAAAAATTGGTAAATCAGGTAGGTTGAGGCATAGTGGCACGTAAAGTTGGGCGGAAGCGCGTAACTCACCGGCAGATCAGAGTAGTATGGATCGCGGCAACCATTGAGGTGACAGCGGCGATCGAAAAAACAGCAACCAGCAGGGTAGTCAACGACGGTGGAGGCGTGTGTAGTGTAACGCGCGGCTTGACGGCGGAGACTCTGGTGGAAAACGGCAGCAGATTTATTTAGAGTTTATATCTCAAATTTTTTAGGCTCTGATACAAATTAGTTAATGACCAGGGCCTCACGACCTTAGCTTCGGTTGCAATGCGATGTTGCTCACCTATGGATCATGTGGTTGATTTCATTATTACTGAATTTGAATACTACTCTACCAGCTGCTACTGATACTATTGCTGCTACTGTACTATTGCTGCTGCTACTTCTACCACTACTGAAGTTAATTGAATCCCATTCAATGGTGATTTTTAATTTTTTTTTAATGATTACTAATTTCATAATCTTCTTCGC
The DNA here is from genome assembly GCA_032355705.1 of Rubia peregrina. Classification (NCBI taxonomy): domain Eukaryota; kingdom Viridiplantae; phylum Streptophyta; class Magnoliopsida; order Gentianales; family Rubiaceae; genus Rubia; species Rubia peregrina. The sequence goes on from JAULKK010277904.1 coordinate 13,776, forward strand.
AAGTTGGACATTCTTGATCATCATGCTCCAACTTGAGGGAGGGTTTTCAGGAAATAGAAACCCTTTCCTTATAGAATTAGTTTCTTTATAGAATTAGTTATAGTTGATGGTAATTTCCTTATAAACTTTGGAATTCTATTCCCGTTAGATTTTGGTTTGTTGTAGCCCTATATATTGTAACCTTCATCATTAATGAGGTGTGTCATTGATGTGATATCAATACACCATTAATAAAGTACTTTATATTTTATCATGGTATCAGAGCCTAAAACTTGAGAACCCTACAATTCTTCACGGTCTAAAACAGAGAAGCAGCTGCCGCCGCCTTATCTCCGCCGCCGCCACTGCTCGTTCGCCTTTGATTTCGTTCCATCTGATTCAGTCCAGGTTGTCGCTTTCAGCCTTTGCTTGCCATTCAAACTTTGACTGAAATTCAAACATTCAACGTTTGACTGAAATTCACACATTCAGTTTTTATGGATCCTGAAATTCCACCTGTGATTGTAAATCCTGATGCTCAAGCCGCTGATCCCCCGCCGCCGCTCTTCGGAGTGCTCTCCGCCAGCTGCTGGTCGGCGGTGATGGTTCAGCCACCCACGATGCTCGGCCCTTTACCGGAGATTCCATCGCTTTGCCTCCCTCGCATCCGTACTATGTTCATCCCTCTGATCACACAGGTCTGCTCATTATTTATGTGGTTTTGAAGGGTGATAATTATAATGACTGGAGTACTGATATTCGTAATACCTTTAATTCTAGAGTAAGCTTAGTATTCTTGATGGGTCCATTATCAAGCCTTTACCTAGTGAACCTTTTGCTAATGATTGGAGTAGTTTGAATTCTATGCTTATTGGTTGGATTGTTCAGACGCTTGATCCATCTGTTCAATCTGCTATTACTTATTATGATTCAGTTAACG
>JAULKK010277914.1:0-14693 GCA_032355705.1 Rubia peregrina
TCTCACACTCCCTGAAGTCGCTAAAGTAACCTAACCATCCCAAAATATTGTGAAGAAAAAGGTAAGCATGAAAGAAAAGTGTTGAACTAGTTTACTTTCACGAAGACACCGCCAAAGATAATCCAAGATATGTTCATGAAGAAACCGCCAAAGATGGTTAAAAGATGTTGAAGTTCCATTTCCAACTTCTCTCGGCTTGCCTAGGAGCCCTTTCGGGTTTTCATCCTAGCATTCACACATATTGAGCTCACCATCTCACCTTTTTCCACACGACTTCTCATTTTTGCCTAGATTTTCCAACCTAGTCGGGTCTAGCCTCTCATTTTTTACCTAGGCCATTCTACCTTTATGGGCTTTCCTTCTCATTTTAAGCTAAATTGCCCTTTCGAGTTTCCAACTTAGCCAGGTATATGTATATATTTTTTCATTTTTTAAAAAATTTCAAAAATAAATAAATTGTGTAGCACAAAATGCCCCAAAGTTGGGATTCATACTACAAAATGTAGTGAAAAAGAAAAAAATACACCACAAAAATGTTTATCCAAAAACATTCCCCTACACTAGAAAAAAAGTTCACACCACCAAAGTTTCTACCAACTTCCCAAAACCAACAAAAAGAACAAACTAAAGTAATACCAAGAATACAAAGGACTCCCAAGATGAAAACTCCTAAGTGTTTAACTACTCCCTCCCCCACACTTGAACTTTGCATTGTCCCCAATGCAATTAATCAATAAAAATCATAAGTGAGAGAGAGAAATGTAGTGAAGCTCACTCATGTGACCCCGAAGGGTCCCTCCTCAAGTGCCGAGTCTCGTGCCTCCTTCTTCTCTCCTCTTGATGCATCTCATGCCTCTCCATAGGAATGACATCTTTAAAGCCATCTAGCTTCGCAATGGACTCTTCTTGAGCATCCAACCTCTCATCCACGATGGTAAAATCTTCCTTCATTTCCCGCTCAATGGAATCTAGCCTATCACCCAAGTGTGAATGGTGCACTATGACGGGGGTAGAATCATGAAATTGCACAACAAAAAGCCACCATATAGTCATACAAAGCGATCCTCTGAAGTCATAATGGCCACCATCCCTGCTTTCACCAGCCTGTCAATCATGTACTGTGTTCCTGAATGACCCAAATTCGACATCGCCAATGGGGAAGGAAAAAAATTGCCCAAGTGTTGGGCTAAGAGTCCAACCATGCCTGCCATAGAAATATTTCCACTTTTCTTGTTCCCCATTGCTAGGCACTTATCCACAAAGCTCGCAACCATGTTGGGGTAAAAATTTCCCTTCGACGTAATTGCCCAAAGGACATGGACATCCAACCTTAGGCATTGGGAGATTTCCCCATGACAAATACTCCCATAGCCAATAGTCACTAAACATAACAAAATGTTGAGTGGATGATTGTCGTACTCTTGCAAATGTACTTCCTTTTTGTTCCCGATAGGATCCTCCAAATGTTATTCAACAAGAACAGAAGTCCTTGTCGGTGATTCCTTGGCACCACCTTCTCAAACTTCCACCCAAATGCTTGGGCGATATCCCGGTGTGTCATAGTGTACTTGTTGTCGTCCACCCTTATTGTCCTTCATTTGCTCCAAAGTCGCCAAGAATTTCAAAATCCATCGAATTTAGGTCTTCCAGTGCTTGCCCAAGAAACCCTCTAGGCCAATCATACTAAGAAAGTACGTGACAGGCTCTAGTAGGCCTAGAGCTCCCAAAGTTTCTTTGCAAGCAAACTTAGTTTCCATGATAGTCCTCTTCGAGCAATTTAGGTAACTCTACCTCCAGACCACATCCTCAGAAAAAAATTTCAAACCCATGAATTCATCAATGACAAGTGCGGGGGCAGTTGCCGACCCTCATTTCACAACTTTGGCCGGTTTCTTCCCTTTGTCAACCTGGGAAGATGTGTTTTTCTCCGACCTAGCTCTTTTTGTAAGCATCATATTCACATGAAGAAAAAAGTGGTAATGCAAGGATAATCAAAAGGCATGAATCAAGACTTATTCACAAAGATCACCTCTTCCCAAATAGCCACAACATTTCCAAAACATGTTATCTTCACATATGGGATACTCAATCAAGAAGCATTCTTTCTAAACAATCAACCCATTCCATCAAAAGTGTCATGCAATTAATAATCATACCTCCTAGATCGTCACATTCAATGAAGATCACAAATCAAAGAACAAGGACAATACACTCACTCCCACACTTAATTTAGCACAAAATCATTCAAATAGCCCTAAATTTTTCCCAAGAACATCTCAACATATTTCCAAACACATAGCTCATCATCACGTCATCAACATGCTAAATAAAGAAAGTAAACATAGAGCTCAAAATATTACCTAGAATTTTAAACCAAGAGATGAAGAATCCACATAAGAAGAAGCAAAAATGCTATTTTTTTAGGGAAATGGCTCAAAATTTTGCGCTATCCCAGGGAGAGTGAGAGTGAGTGCTCTTGAGAAATGTTAATAAGCTAAATGAATCCTATGGGTGAGGTAATGTACTATGGATAAAAAAATTAGCAAAGAATGTGAATAAAAAAGAGGTACACATAAAAGTACCAATCAATTTATGCACAAGGGAGGTGTTGATGTACTATTTACACCAACACTTGGGGGGAAAACAAAGATTTTTCTAAATTAATGAGCCAAGAATTTCATGTTTTAGCTCAAAATTTAAATTCAAAAATCTATTTTTTTTGCCCAAAAATCGCAAAATTTTAATCTGGCACCAAGTACCACTCACGCCAGATACCTGGCACACCGTGCCAGAACTCAGCACGGGTCATTCCAAGAGGAACATGCCATGTCAGAATTTGGCACGAGGCCCCCGCGTGCCAGATGGGTGTGGCACGAGGTTAGCACAGTCCCCCCCCCCCCTTTTATCCCTTTTTCAATAATTACGTGTCACCAAACAAACCATATGTTATTTCACTTAAAAAAGAACGAGACTCAAACTCAAATTCACCAATCAATGAGAATTTCATCTCAAAAATCCTTGTCACAAACTAAAATATATGCAAAATCTATCTAATCAAACATGTCAAGAACAAAGAGAGAAATACCACAAATGTTTATTGTCGTCATCATGAATTATTCCTTTTTCATGCATTTTTATGAAAGATCCTACCGTTAGGTCGCCGAAATCACCATTGGTGACTCTACCCATGATGACATCCTTGTGAATGGGCCTCCACAAGGAGTCATCCTTACTTTTGAGTGTTTTGTTTGCCAATGAGAGTGAATATCCATTCATAACCCAAACCAAATCCTACCCTCTTTCCTTGGGTTTGGGAGGTGGTCGAGGGTGTTTTACGTCCTCACCACTTCCCACATCCCGTTGCATGCTGAGCATAGAATAACAATCCAATACAGACAAATCATTGTTAACATCATACAAGGCCATAGTTTCATCAATATTTCATAGTTAAAGTGCATTGGAGGATTCTTTCTATCACTCTCATATTCTTCCAAAACCACATCAATCATGCTATCTTCCTCGCTATCATCAAAAGTCACATCAAGACAATTATCATTATTCATCATGTGAGAGTTATCACGTTGAACATATTCTTCACACAAAGTTATGTCCTTACAAACAAGAGAGGGATTAGGTAAATCATACTTAGACTTGTAAATATCAAACCTAAGTCTATCTATGTTAGCCTCTAAGGTTAGTGTTCCTGAATGAACATCGATCTTAGTCCTTGATGTTTTCAGAAAAGGTCTTCCCAATAAAATTAAGGGTGCACCACAATCGTGCTCTACATCAAGGACATATTAGTCCGTCGGAAACACCAATTTTCCCATTTGGGCCATCATATCTTTCACTAGTCCACGGGGACTAGCTTGGGAGTGATCAGCCATTTAGACGATTACCTAGTTTCCTTAAGTTTTCCTATTTCTAGGTTTTCATAGATGCAAGAGGGTATGACATTTATAGAAGCTCCAAGATCAATCATAGCATTTTCCACCAATTTACCACCTAAATAATTAGGAATTGAAAACATGTCGGGGTCATCACAGTTTGTAGGCAATTTTCTATGATTAAGAGTGACGACTCCCCCTATTTTCACTTTACCTACTTTCTTAAGTGGTTTACTCCTCTTTCTTGTACATGCAACTTTCTAAAAAAATCATACGAGGGGATATGTTCAATAGAGTCTAAGATCAAGACACTAACCTCCACCTTCTCGAAGTTTTTTCGGATATGATCATCATTGGTCGGCACCTTCGGCCTTCCCCTAAGTGCATTAGGGAAAGGTGGAGGGAGATTAACCGTTGTCTCGGTTTTTGAAATCTCCTTGACGGGTTCCTCCACAACTAATTATTACTCCTGCAAGTAGGTTTTGTTGTTGTCCACAATCAAGTCATCCTCTTGAGATATTTCCTTCTTGGGATAACACACCTCCTTCCTGGGCTCACACACCTCATTCCCGCTTCTCAATTTCAAAGAACAACATGTCACAGATTGATCTCCGATTGGGAAGAAATTTTGCCAGATTCTTTGGCTTCAAGTAGGCTTACCGAGGTGGAAAGTTTCTCAACTTAAATCTCAAGATTCTTGATGCTTGAAATATGCCCTAGTCCCGAGATGTTCAATCTCTCACCTTGTACACTCCGCAAAGACATCATGTTTCTTAGCCAATTGAGAGATTGCTTCGAGGATTTCCTCTCAGTCGGAATTTTAAAGTGAGGCGTTGTTGTTTTAAGGTATTCTCCCTTCGGATAGGGTTGAGGTAGAGTTTGTCCACCTCGGTTGTACCCTTGAATTTGATTCTCCTCGCGCCAATGGAAGTTGGGGTGATCGCGGTACCTCGGGTTGAAGGTGTTTGCATAGGTATGTTTCCTTTCTCCTCTTTGGTTCCCATGAAACCCTTGTTGTTATCCCCTAGCAAAATGTGGCCTATTTCTATCATTATTGAAATCCAACGCCTTAACTTCCTCAAAATCCTCCACCACTTGCGAGCACATATCCATGTGATGATCAAGATTGCAAACTCTGCACACTTTTGCTTGTTGGACTTCCCTTTTCATGAACTCTTTCATCGTGGAGGTAAGAGCTTAGACTTACTCCTCTAACTTTGGGGATTGAGATGGTTCATCCAAGCTCTTCACCATAGACCTTGTACAAAATTGTCCTGTTCTGTTTGCCATCTCCTTGAAGAGTGTCATAGCTTCCTTTGAGATTTGTTCGGGCTGCGGACCAGAGCTAAATTCTTCATATTCTAATAGCAGGGCCGTGCAATATGTTGTGGGTACGAGCTTGGTCTTCAATCCTTGATCTTCGAGACGTATGGGTCGTGTAAAAGGATACGACACACATTTATTCTTAATCGTACTATCCTCTTGCTTGTCATGAGTCATGCAAACGGATATGGCCCACGTTGATACCTAGCCACACCACCATATTGGTTGGCACTGGCTTTGCAGAAGAGCACGTCCATGCCCATCTTCAAAGTTGTCCGGGATTCAACCCTTATCTCTTTGGCACATTTCCATCTACTACTTAGATTAAGCGTGTGGCCTTCGGTCTACTACCATCTTGCGAATGCCCTTCAAATATCTACTACTATTGTTGTGACTGGGCTTCTACTCCAAAGTTCTTACGAGCGATCTACAATGAAGCTTAAAAAATAGGATCTAGATGCTTGTAAGGACATAGCATCCATTAGGTCTAAATAAATCTTCCAAGCGAAGGATTTAGACAAGATAACCAACAAATGCTATCTAAATCCCTTGTGATGTAAACTAACTAAACCTAGAAATCAACCATACAAAAAATACTAATAAGTGTGCTAAATAAATTGAATAACAAATGCTTTTAGGTGCAGATCAGTAGTTAAGTTACGGTTTTAGTTAGCCATTAGAAACTAGGACCTTTGTATTTGAAAAATAGAATTATAACTTATTTAATTTTAAAGTAATCAATTTGTAAAAAAAATAAAAGTATTTTCAATCTACACCTAACTAAGAATACTTTTACTAATTTTCTTTTAAAAAGAATATGATTAAAATATATTATATAGTCATTGATTAATTATAAAGAGTCCGTCTCTTGAAAGACTAATGGAAAGACTAGAGACTCAAGTGCAATTTTACCACAAAAAGATAAAAATTTGCGAGTTAAAGTAATTAAAATCCAAGTCAAATTTAGGTCATAAGATATTTGGGTAGTCTCACACGCATACAATATTTGAGATTTTATTAGAAACATTATGGGAGACCGCCGTTGTGTCTCTCAAAGATGTGTCCATATTATATGGTAATTTTTGGGATCTTTTGTACTCATTTTGGTATTCTTTTGTGCTTTAAATACTCCATTTTATCTTGAAATTCTATTAGGAGAGTTAAGGGCGACTTTTGAGCTCTTATCACTTTTCTAAGGAATTTTGTGAGATGAGGTAATAATTCAAATATTTGAAGACCATGTAGACTACTTTTGAAGACAATGAAGACCATGAAGACTTGAAGACGTGAAGAAGAGATGGCTACACTTAGACAACAAGAAGAAAATGTTGAAAAGCAACTTACTTTGTCTGTCGCGACTCTCGACGCATGTGTCGCAAGTTGCGATAGGTTTCTTCCCAGATCTACTTTTTGTACTATAAATACCATCTTAACCTCTCTCCTTCACACAACTTTTCCACCCAAATTTTGCAGCTCTAAAACCCTAGTTTTCTACCATTTTTATCTTTGTTTCATCTTGATTTATGTTTGAATTGCAATTTTTGTTTAGTATGAATTCTAGTAGCTAAACTTAGTCTTGGGATCAATTGATTAAGGCTTCCAAGCCGATGTCTTGATAACTATATATGAGATATTTAATGCTTTGCTAATTTCCATTTATTGTGCTTTGAATTTGGTTGTTGAATGCATTAATGGTGTTGGAAATTTGAGTATATGAAATGCTAGTATGATTGCTTGTTAGGGTTAGGAGAAAGTAGCTAATTTTCCTCTCTTTGATATGGAATCCAAGAGCATGAATTAGAGCTTCTAATGGTGTTGATGGTTTGATAAATTCTAGATAATGTGATAATATCGAATTCTTTGTCATGTTTGTTTTGTGTAGCAAAAGGGAGAAATATATGAACGTTGATCGTTCTTGACTAATCTTGTGTAAATGCATGAATTGGTTCAATTCTTAGACACGGTGTAGTGTTTATAAGTGTTACCCAACTTGTTGATTCTTTGTACTTAATGCCATTAATGGGATATTTTTAGGCGTTGATCGACTAAAGGAGTCATTAGTGAGGTTTAGCAAGAGATGTAGAATTCACTCTTGTAAACTACTATCAAACAAGGATAGGAGATTTATCTTTACAATAAGTTGTAAAATTATTGAATATGTTGTGAGTTCAAGGATAGATAAGAGGCTTGGAAGTGGAAATCAATTGCGCCCAAGGTCCCGTAACTTGTGTTTAATCTCTACTTAGTAGTTTGTTGCATACTTAGTAGATCTACATTGCTTGCTAGTTAACTTGTCTTTAAATTCATAATTTAGAAAAACCAACCAACCCCTCCCCCCTCTGTACATGCATATATATACTCCCTCCGTCCCGCTATAAATGGCTTAGTTGACTTTTGGGAGTCAAACTAACCCAATTTCGACCATTAAATTCTATCATTACATATATAAGACTATTATCATATTATATGTCGTTGGATTCATTATAACATGTATTTTTATATTATATTTTTCTGAATTTTTTTTACACACATAAATAAAGATATTAATGGTTAGAAAGTGATGTAGTTGACTCCCAAAAGTCAACTAAGCCATTTATAGCGGGACGGAGGGAGTATATAATTAGGATTACTGTGAGTACACTTATCTTAGGTGAGAACACCCACTTATGTGAGAACATATCCTGACCATTGATATAAAGCAATCAATGGCTAAGATGGGTAAAATTTTACCTCACTAATCCCTAATTTTTTGTGGATCTGAACTCGGGTTATAATAATTTGGATCCTAATAAATTGATCCTATATCTCTCCCATCCCAACATAGTCGTCAAAACCCTTGGTTCTGTCGACCTCCTTCCTGCAACCACATCTATCTCCTACACCTTCCTCCTACAACAACCACAAGAGCTTCTGCACACCTCCCTCCTTCTTCTCTCCCTCCGACCTGACCTCATTGTCACTCGCCATCTGATCCGCCGGAATGTTATCTTCATCGTTAGAGGATCCTGGTGCGTCATTGTCCTTCCTTTTCTTTCCCTTCAAGCTCTTCGCGCCCGAGCCCTGGGATTGGATTTGAACAGTTGCCTCGATAGAAGTAACTGATTGACATCGACGATGATGAGTTTGTGTATTTTATTTTGACATTGGAAAAAACCAGAGGGGGCGTTTCCTCAAGGCTCAAATTTCCTCCACATGTCTGATGTCATATGCGTTTCTATTTGTTGATAATTGGCCCTTTGAGTGCAGGTTGCAGGTTTGGATCGGTCCTCAATCATTTTGCCTTTCTCAGGCTTGAAACAATTTCATGAAATGGTCGGTCATTTTGTTGAATTCACCAAAGATTGGATTGATGGTATGACGGGGGGAAATGTATGAATAATAGACCCACCTCAGAGATAAAGACTAGTGGAATTGATAATGAGTCCAGTAATGGGGGAGGAATTCTTGATAAATTGGTACTGCTGCTGTAATGATATCTATTTTGTTAGTTTACATTGTAATGCTCAAATAATATATTTTTTTTGTTTGGACTTACAAGATGCTTGATTACATCATGTCTGAGTGAGGAATTTTATTCATAAGGTGTGACACCCGATCAAATAGTGTGTCACCCCGATCAAATAGTGTGTAAATTTTTTTACAATTCTAAAGCCTTAATAATAACTATCACAATGAAATTCTAGAGTCTAAATCTAAAGCTAATTCGTAACCAAATGAAGTACTTCTTATTAGTTAAACTATACTAAGGGTAATGACCTCGAGCATTTTTCGCACTTTATTTATCACGAACACACCATACTTAGCGCTTAACCTAAAAGATTTTAGAAAAATGTGGGGTGAGCTTTTGACCGTGAGGGTTCCAAATTTCAAAATATTAAATTTCATGTATTTAACATGCAATGAACGAAATTTCAATAAACATTATGTAATCAAAAGCAGTGGTCATTAAAACTTTAATGTAAAATTATTAATTTATAATAAAAATGCATAAAATATAAATAAAATGAACAGTTCAGTCTTATGGGTCACAGAGTGAACCCATAGTATCAGTATTCAGTAAGAGTAACAAACTATGGTCACATAGTGAACCCACAGTCAGTATTCAGTAACAGTAACAACCTATGGTCACATAGTGTGCCCATAGTCAGTATTTAGTAACAACCTATGAGTCACATAGTGAACCCATAGTCAGTATTCAGTAGCAACCTATGAGTCATTTAGTGAACCAATAGTTAGTATTCAGTAACAACCTATGAGTCACATAGTGAACCCATATGCAGTATTCAGTAACGGTAACAACCTATGAGCCACAAAATAACCCATAGTCAGTAGCAGTAACAACCTATGAGTCACTAGGTGACCCATAGTCAGTATCAGTACAGCCACATGGGTCACATAGTGATCCCACAGTATCAATTTAAAGAATTAATCTTATGCAATGCGAAAATGGATGTTCAATAATTAAAAAGTCAACCAAAGTAAATATTTCAGTATATAACATATAAATAAATAAATGGAATATGAAGAAAATTAAATAATAAATGAATAAGATATATTTTCTCTGCAAAGTTTTCTTAAAATTCCTTTCAAAAGGTGGTGATTAAAAATACAAAACCCTCCAAAATACTCACATATTCATATAACAAATTCAGGAAAACATATTAACAGTAAACAGTGTGCAATGAAACTCTTTTATAAAAATTATTAACAATAGAATGGAATTCAATGATGGATATGCAATGAAGATAAGTGGCTTTTGTAAACAGTGGAAATCATCTTTCAAAAGATTTACATATTCACATTACAGTTCAGTAAAACACATTAACGGTAAACAGTGCTATGAAACTCTTTTAAAACAATTATTTAGTAACATTGAAAATAAATTCAGTGATGGATATGCAATGCAGTGAAAAATGATCGTTTCATTTCAAATAATATCTTTTATAAATGGAAAATAATATATTTTTTAAACAGTTTATAAAAATGATCGTTTCATTTCATGACTTCAATTGTAAAATTCATTTCAAAATGTTTAGTATGGAAAAGGTAGGAACTCTCACCTTTGTTGAGACTCAAAGTGTGTATTTTTCTTCGGTACTCCCTGCAAATTTATGTCCATAATATAACATTATTAATCGATATATTTATTTCAATATCTATCACAATTATATATGTATCCTAATGATCATACATATCTATTATTAATACGTCCTTAACTTGCAGCTTTGTATTGTGTTGATAGCCTTATTAATAATTAATAATTATTTAAACTTCGCAGGTTCATTTTATACACAATATGTTTAAGCTAAATTCTATGTTTAATCAAATTTAATTTTGTAGCCATTCAGGCAGTTCCATATCCATTCTCACACTTACAGTACTCCATGAAGTCATAATTATTCATAATTCATAAAACTACACAATTAATAAATCTAATTTATGAACGGATCGCGCAGTACACACTTAATAACTACATTACTCTCATTTGCGTATTCATATAAGACGCACACACCCGAACTCCCCATGCACCCTCACATGCCACTAATAAAAATGTTTATTCTAAAGTAACGTACATACATCCAACTCAAATGGTATATATCCTTCTACATATAAATGAATGCAATTTTGGTGGTATATATCCTTCCACATACGTACCTTTTCTAAAAGACTAACTAATATTTAAACTAAATCAATTAAAATACGAACTAGATTAAAATCATATATTACTAACACATCACATCTCACATCATAATTCAAGAACATAATCACATGACTTTGGTTTAATAAGCTAAATTTGAATATGTCAGGTTTATACAATGGAATAACAAAACTTACTATTTTCAACAAATGCTACTGAATAAGTTCACGGTGGGGTGCCCGTCTTCCCAATATTTATTGCAACAATATTGCACTTCATACCTTCTCCAGCCTATGACACTTGCAATACTTTCTTCTTCTTATTCAAGCGATGTCGCGAACTCTCGAATGACTATTAGAGTGGGGTGATTGTCTATCTATTTAAACTAGGGTTTATCTTATTGTTAGGATAAAGAAAGGATGAATATGGTAGAACGATTCTTATATTGTGCCGCATCGTATCTTAGTAACTTAACATATTTATATTTTTAAATAGTAAAATCAACTAACTTCCCTATCATTTAGGCACACTAGCGCAACTAAAATCTTAACGTATCTTTACGGGATAGTTAAGAAAAATTCAACGCATTCTGTTGCAGATGGTGCCAATACTCATATTTACCGTATCCAACAACAATATCATTTACTCAAACACTATCCCCGGCATACAATTCACATAGTATCCCTCACTAATCAACTAATATAAGAATATTTTATCCACAATCTATGACATTATTATGAAGATGTAGTTAACTGGATATGGTAAAACTGTACATATATTATAACTATTTAATACAATGATGGCTATAATTCAAGGATGCAAAATAATTTACGTGCATTATAATTTACCATAGTCAAATTATCCCTAGTCAAATCAATAGAATTCGTTGAATTAAAATTCAATCACTTAACTCCAATTTATTTAATTAATAATTACTTTTTTTATAATTATAAATTTAATACCTAATATAAATTATTTGTTAAAGAACTACCCCATGGTTTCCTTGAGATATTTAATGAGAAAATTTTAATAATATTCTGGGTTTTACGGTATTAGTATCGGGGACCAAAAGATGCTATTGCGATATATGTTGGGGACCAAAAAACAATTTAGTCAACAGTTTTACTACTACGTTGGACTCCAAAGTTTAAAAAACAGTTTTCCCATCTCAGAGTTTAAAAACCGTTTAACCACGTCAAAACAGAGTTCAAAATGTAGGTTTTTATTTAAAACCAATTCAAACACGTTTGATTATTTGAGAAGTCTCATAATAGTTGACTCTCAAACTAATTGTGACAAAAAAAACCTTAAGGACCCAACCCGGTTCGAGTTCACCTCGCCTCGTCACATCCAGATGGGGCGGTGCGGTCTACAAGGGATTGTCTTCTTCTTGCTCATTCAAACTAGTAGTAATGCAGTTTTCCTATATAAACTAAAATCTCTTCCTCTTAACTTCTTTCAAGGTTTTGCATTTAAACTAGGGGTGTCAAACGGGCGGACGAGTCAAATACGGGTTGGGTAAAATGAGTAATTTAAAAATATGGGTATGACCCATTTTGACCTATTTTATGATGGATAAAATATGGGTCGGGTCAAAACGGGTCGAGTTGAAACCCGCTCAACCCGCGGGTTGCAAGTCATTCAACTCACGGGTCAAAAATGAATAAACCCGCAGGTTTCAACCCATATATAAAACCATATGGATTTGTGTATCAACCCATATGGGTAAAACCCACGGGTTTCAACCTATATATTGACTCATATGGGTTTATATACCAACTCACATGGGTAAACTCGCAGGTTTCAACCCATATATTGACCCATATGGGTTTATATACCAACTCATATGGGTAAACCCACGGATTTTAACCCATATGGGTAAACCTGCGGTCAACCCACAAACTCAATCCGTTCAACCCATATTTTTCAACTATCCATTTGACCCATTACCCATTTGACCCTTACTCATACGAGTTTAAAATTAGACAACTCGCTTGATCAGCGGGTTATGGGTCGATTTTGCCACCCCTAAGAACGTGTTTTATTCTTCACCCAACAGCCTCCCACTCACCACCACCACCAGTTGCACCCACAACCAAGCCCAGCCCCACCACCCAAACCCAGAACCCAAACCCACCTGAAATTGCAATCCAAACCCAATTCCAAAACAATCCGAATCGGCAGTGACGAACACGAATCGGCGAACTCGACCTCAACGTCCTCGTCGAAGTGAGCCGCTGCCTTGGTTTATTAAATTAAACAAATGACCTACTCTTGGTCATTAATTCGTTTCCCTTCCAACCACCGCCGAAACCAACAAACTTAGGAAAATTAATAACTAATTCAAACACAAACGAGAGATAATTCAACAATCAAAATGTCAATGCATATCAAAGCGGCATGAATTCATCTTCAAGTACTAAAATCCCCTTACAACCTATAAAAAGTTAAAAACAAAATCATCTCAAACTTCCACCTCCCTTAATGGAATTCAGTAAAACAAATGCATCTTTCCACAATACTGGTACAGTCGAATTTCACGTTCACGGTGGTCGGAGAAGGTCTGGGGTGGGGCGAGGCATTGGAGGATGGAGTTGGCGGCGGAGAATAAGGGAGAGAAAGTGGCTGAAATAAGAAAGAAAATGGAGAAGATGAATATGTTAGGGCTTTGGGGTATAGTAGTAATTTATTTTATTTTTCAGTTTTTATTTTAATTTTAAAAGGGGTAAAAATATATTTTTATAAAACTTCAGCTAAAAATTGTTAGAATGGATAAATTTGCACTTACATAAACTATCTAGGGTTATGTGTGCACTTTAAATTATCAAAAAGTTATATTGACACTTATGTGAACTGAGTAGGGTTATAAAAACAAGTTTATCTTGTAATAACACATGAGAAAGTGTCTTATTATACCTTGTTATGCCGACTAATAGTTAGACCAATCGTTCAGTTGCGATCAAAGATTTATATGTGTTTGGGGTGTATGGCACAAAGTCTTATCTCACAATATTATGTGAGATATTGTTAGATTCATGTTACAATCTATTTTTAACATATCAATTTTTTTCTGTGTAATTGATATATGTAACTAGAGATATTAACGGTCAAACATGATTATTGAGGATCGTGGAAAAATAAATAGGGTAAAACTCGTGGGACGGAGGAAGTACTTGTTTCCGCCTTCATTTATTTTTTTTAAAAAAATCGTGTTTCTGCCTCTGCTATGATAGGATATACTTCATATTTTAAGAAAACCTAGTTAAATTATTATTATTATTATTATTCAAAACACTCATTGGGATGAGTGAGGGAATATATCAGCTCCCCTTACCGTATAGAACTATAATAAAATTTACAATTAATAATAGTTCACCCGTGGTACGCTTGGACGTAACAAGAAAAAACCCGCTGCTATTAGATGAAGAAGAAAGAAGTGTTATGGTTATAGACGTGATTCCACACGATAGTGCTCCATCCCATGTGTCGAATTAAGTATGACCAGACGCCCATTCTACTTTTAACTTCCCTAAAATAGAGTTTAATAGACATCTAAAGTGAGGAAAAGGTACAAATGGTTCGCAGTGCACATTCATCACCATAGGTCGTAATATCAATAAGAAGTTACACCCACGGGTGTACCCCAGCGGTTGAGACGTTGGTTAGTTTGGTCCAATGGTCACATGTTCGATACTCGGCAACGGCAGTGTGAGGATGTCCATGTGTAGCAAGTGTACGTCCACGGTGTACATGAGTAGCGTGGGTCCCCTGTGTGCACCGAGTCCAGTAACTGCCAACGGGTCCTGGCGCTGGGCTACCGTGAATTTACCTCCTCCACCAGGATC
>JAULKK010277923.1:0-14692 GCA_032355705.1 Rubia peregrina
TTGTTTTCTTTTTAATTTTATTAGTTGGGACACGTGGCCCAACCCAATACTATGTACATGTATAATAGAGTATGTACATATATAATAGAGTTGTTTATCGAAAGTATCTTTACAAAAGCAATATATTTAAAAATATATTATTTTCTTTATAATGACAATTTACTATATTTATTTGAACAAGACCCAAAATGCATATATCGGAATCCGACCGAACCCGACTCGAAAGAGAATGTACCCGAAAGGTACCGAAACCGAACTAACTCAAACTAAACCCGATTTAAAATATGTATAATTGAATTGCACATGATACCGAAACAACCTGAACCAATTCTAATATGAACCCGATTAAAAAATTTGATAATCGAACCGTATCGAAATTGAAACAACCAAGCCCAAACCCAAACGGATCGGATATTTTTCAACACTACCGAATGACACCCGAACCCGAATGCACCCGATCAAGACCCGATACTCGAAGACAAAATAATTTTCTGAATTATACCGAACCGATTGGGTCTCACCCGTACCGGACCGAAGAGACCCGTTTGCCAGGTCTAATAATAACATTAATGGTTGAAAGTGAGGGCAAGAGAAATTTAGTAACAGAAAGTGGGAAAGTAAAATACAGAGTGCATTAAATCAAAATATAAGATTCACATTATTATAATTTCTTTTAAAGTAGTTTGGAGTTAACGGTGAGTCACTCACGTACATTTTATTGCCTTGGTTTCATGCAACATTTAAATTCAAGTCTGCTGGTATAATATTATACCGGTGGCATAAATTACAGAGTTGCTAATTTCTATTTATTTGAAGCAGACCAAAACATGTTATGTTGCCATGCAGAGAGAGGAAGAATAAGTATATAATCAGGTTGACATTTTGGTTCATGGTTTTTTTCCCATGAAAGTAGTTGCAATGTTAATTTGTGATCTTATTTATTGCAGTTTAGTAAATTTGATGAAAAGATGTACAGAGTTATAGCAGGAATGACCAATTGGAAGTGAAATTTGATTTAGATAAAGAGAGGCAACAAATTTGCAATAGAAGGACTTTACAAATAGCATATGATTTCCTTTTTATAACAGTCGTTAGTGATTACAAAATTAATGGCTCAAATTGAAGGCTAGGAAAATTTAGTAATAGAGATCCAGAAAGTAAAACAAAGTGCATCGAATGGAAATTATAGAAAAAAATGTTTTTTTTCTATGAGGTGAAAAATTAAGCCATCAAACATGTAACATGAAGATAAATCTTTGACTAGATATAATGTTAAAAGAACACTGTAATATTGCAAACAAGTATGCCCTGTTAAATTTTATAAGCATGTTTTGTACATGAGTAACTTTAGTATTAAATATAAGCTATGTACAATGTATGAAAAATAGAGGAAATAAAAATTTGGTATTATACCTAATCGTCTTGAAAGATGACCTTCTGTAGTTTGGTAGGAGTTTTTGTATTTTGATAAGGCACACATTTTTCCACCACTGTGATTGTCTTAATCCAAGGCTTGTCTGAATTCCTTAACTTGGTAATCTTTTTTGGTGTGTCCATCTACAAGGGAAAAGAGAAAATTATGCATGGAATTAATTTACACAACATGTTTGAAGATCATAACAAACTTAAACTATAAGAAGGCTTTTCTATTTTTTTTTTCAAATAAGAGACGTATCATAATAATTTATAGAGGATATAACAAAACATTGTTCTTTGTTTCATATTTTTGCTGAAAGATGTTGTATCTAGAAGTGGAATATAGTGATATTTTTTCCAGAATACATCCATTCTTTGGGTGTAAAAAGAAACCCTGGAAAAAGCCTATAAATTTTAGATGGTTAATATATTGATTGCATGTGCATTTGGTTCATTAATATATACCTACATATATGCATATTTTAAATGAGAAACTGAGAGTATTATGTTCTTTGTTGCTATTCAGGTCACAGAGATAAAGAAATCTGGTCAAATAGGCTTACCAGTATGCCTTCAATGTGTTTTGTGTTTGAGAAATATGGACTCTATTCAGTAGAAGTAGGAAGATGCAAAAGGCAGAGACCAGTAGAAGAAAAAGAAAAGAAGAAGAAGAAGACAATAGGGGGATTTGAAAAGGGTAAAAAGTCTATAGATTAGATTTGGTGTCAGAAGATAAATTGCAGCATACAGTGAGAATAAAGTTAAAGTTCATAATTTGTATTTTTATAACATATATCATATAGTCCAAAAAGATCAGATAATGACTTGGAGCGGCTGTAACTTGTAATCAGCTACATGACTACAATAGAACTAAAGTAGGGCTACACTAGGTTGACTTGAATAGTAAGTAAGATAAATTTTTATCAATCTTTCAAATCGTGTCAGTGAAGATTCATTTATACACGGAATTTTAACTTAGCATGTGTTTTTAGTGGCATGTGAGATTGTAAAGTTGGCCTAAATCTAAGTATTACCTCCATTTCTTTTAATGTGGCATCATAATTTTAGGGTTGGATTTAGATAAATAAAATAAAGTGGATGAAATTGAAATTGAATTTAGAAAGGAGAAAGTAAAATGAGGGGATTAAATTGGAGAAATTTTATCACAAAAGGAAAATGTAACAAACTCACAAAAAAAGACCAAAAAAAGGAAAGTGTGCTAAATTTAATAAAGTAGAGGGAGTATTGGATTTTCCTGATTGAAATTAGTTTATAGAGATTTTGGTACATGCTTCATGGTACTTTCTGCCTTTTAACATAATTTGTTTGGCTTTTTTGGGGATGAATGGAAATGCCATACTATGTATCTTCTCATCACCATTATCATCAGTATAGTTAAGTATTGACCATCAGTATATTTAAGTATTGACCATCAGTATAGCTAAGTAAGAATTTATCACTATAGTCAATTTTCCTTTTTTTCTTTTACTGTTGTTCTGAAGGGTTTTTTCCACATTTTTTTCCTTTTCCTTAGATACAGTTATTTTTTAATTTCTGATTATTCCAAATTCAACTTCATTAAATAAAAATGAAAAGTATAAGTTCACTTCTGTGAGAGAGAGTATCATCCAGCAAGAGTAATAGTTTATCCTTATCACTGTACTTTAAAAAATAGATTTATGGAAATATATGTTGGTGATTAATTTTTATTGATGCATAATTTAAACATCCTTTCTTTCCTATAAATATTCTACTCAGTTGTTTAGATTAGCTTAAACTTATCAATGAAGAAAAAAAATTAGTTAACAAGTTAGTTTTCATATCTTTGTTCATAGCTTTTCCTTATGTTTTTTACTCTCTAGAAAAGCAAGCACTACTCATCTTTGGATGGGTCATATTGCAAAGATGGTTTTTCTAAGTTTCCTATATGATATTAACCTTGACAAACAGTTCCACATGGTTAGTAAAATGCTCATACTTCTAATTTTAGTTTAGACTTAAATTGAGAGGATACAGATACATGTTTTTTGTATAAATAAGTTTAAGGCTTTTGGGGGGGAAAGGCAATATGCAGAAGAGAAATTTTCATCAGAAGGTATATTCTTGTGTTATAAATGAAGTTGTAGCTATCAAGTTCTTTTCCCTGTTACTTTTTTCATTTTTATTTTTACTCTATATATGTAGTTTATGGAATTAACTGAATGCAACTGCTTAGGTCTAACTTTTCTGATTCATTCTTCATTCGATCTATATTTATATAGGTCATGGAGAATAACAGAATCCATCCTGTCATTTCTGACTTTTGTCATTTACAAAAGCAAAGTAAATTTGTTTCTATATATTATATTTGTATAAGATGAATTGGATTCAAATGACTCAGAGGTGACTATTGTAGTTTAGCTATTAGACCAATCTGAAGCTCTTGTTAAATTTTCGGAACAAATGTTAAAAAATTTAGTTTGAGAAATTTAAAGATTGGATAGTTTATATGAATGTTTGTAAATTGAAGTCTGTAGATTGCCGTGATTAGTTTGTTTTATTAATTATTGATATAAGTTTTATAAAATAATGTTGACAACTTAGTAGTTTAGTATTGTAACAGATTAACCATTAAGCATTGTTAGGCTAAATAAATAAGATTATTAAATAAACATCGGACAACACATTAAATTTGTACTATACATTTCAAGCAGAAGGATGTATCAATAAACATGGCATTAGAGATTGAATGATTGAATTATGTGGAACCATTTATGCAACTATTCATGCACATATCTCTCAGTATATAGTTGAGCTATTATTGTACTAAGGCGTGCTTATGAATTTGTGTTAATAATTTTAAACCTTGTTCAGCTGATATAGTCAAGATTAACGTAAAGTATGTTAACACCTAAATGATGGTTAAAGTATTTTTTTTATGTTCTTCCTATAAAGTGTGACATAGGTTAAGAAGAAAACATCTAGGTTTCCCTAACTTGTTTTCTTAAACTTAAATGTAGACCTGAGAGGTTATATGGTCTCTCTAACTTTTTGTTGAAAACTGAAATGTGAGACTTGAGAGCTTATGTACTGATATTTTGTCCAACGATAAGTATTATCATGTCGTTTGAGTATGGTTGAGTTTTAAATAGCTGATCTATCATAGCGCTTGAACTACCATATATTAAATAAGTGCAATTTCAATTTGAATAAGTGCAATTTCAATTTTTTTTTTCTCCTTTTCTATTTCAGTGGATTTTCTCTAGTCGTTTCGAAGCTTTTATTACCTTCAATCTGAAAGTTAAGATGTTGAAAATTTCATTATGCACTTATTCAAATTCATACATGGCTAATTGTACTTTATGAGCTTAATGAATTTATATTTCGATTTTCATAGAAGCTCCACGTGGATGTCCAGAGGAAACTTATGACAGGTTGTACTAAATAAATAATGTTGCACACTTCAGTCAGTTCCAGCAATGCAGAATTATATGAGGATATGGCTGGACTCATGTATCTAGATCCGAAATTTATGGTTAGCATGTTCGAAACATTTACCTTAAAGGAAGAGGGTTTCTTACACTGTTTCAGTCCTAAACCTGGAGAGCTCTTTCTGAGGCCTCTCCATTGCAAGGGAGAAGAACTACGATATGTGACCCCATGCTTGTATTATCAACATCCAACATCCTGCAACAATTGAATCAGGGGAAAAAGGGAAATGGTGAGCAGTATTGAGTCAATTACATTTTCCCTCCAATTGGCAGTTAATTATCATTCATGTTATTGTCATTAATTTATTTATATGTTTGAAATATAGTTTTTACTAACCACATTCGGCTATGCTTCTCTTGCAACGGGCTGAAATGCTAGTATTTTGAAGACTGTGAAAGGCCATTTTCCCGTGATGACTTATTATCTAGGTGATGGAGGATTAAAGTTTTTTGGCGCTTCATGGGAACAATTTTATGAAAATTATCTCTTAGATTTAGCTGAATATGCTATGTTCTAGTATGAAGGCGATGCACAGTTTGAAGTTTGTTCTTCTCAAAAAATGGTTATCAGCATCCCTTTAATATATCATATACTTTTGGTGAGTCTATGCCGGCTATCTGTGAAAATTTAGAATTCTTTGGCTAATTAAATAGGTATTTTATATATATTGGGTTTTCCTTGCAGGATCTTAATAGGAAATATATCCAGTGGGCGATATCTTTCATAAATGTATTTTATAGGAGTTCATTCTATGAGTTTTTTTATGGCCATACTTTTAGCAGACTTAAAATCATTCAATGATGTTGGTTACAGCTCATTCTAAGGTTCACAGTGGTATCAAGGGATCTAACAAGCTGATTAAGTAAATAATTGTGTTTCTATCATATCTATTTTCCTTTAACAGAGAACCTAATGCTATAATGGATGCTTTTATGTAGGGAAGATCAGTAAGGAAGAAGAATTTGATGGCCCTGCTATTTAAAAACAAATTATTGATAAGGCACAACAATCAAGCTTTGGTAAAGGAAAGGGTAAGCTTGTCTATAATATTTAGCATGTTTTTAACTTTATGTTTTGAACTTATTTTCCACATTTACAGCTGTCTTGGAAGAGAAGGAGAAAAAGGAGACTAATGATCGTAGCTTCTTCATTATAATGTTGAGCAATGAAAAAATTAATGGAAACAGATTGGTATGTGGTATGCTAGATTATTCATTAGTTGTTCAGAAAGACAACCTATTGAAATGATCTAATTAATTTGACTTTCAGGTGTTCCTGCAGATCTAGCACAGTCTGCCTTTCTTAGGAATTAAAAAAAGTTACCTTGAACTATAGGGACAAAACTTTTGAAATGCACATCTATCGCTAAAATGAATTTAAAAGAGGTAACTTAGAAGTACTTAGGATGTTGGGACATCATTTGTAAGCAGAGACCGAGTTGGTTCCGTAAAAAAGTTCTGTTTAGTTTCCAGAAGAACCAGCCAATTGGAAGTGATGTAGTCAGCATGACTACATTTCTCGCTGTCTGAAAAAATGGTAACAATCAGTAAGAAGAAGGTCTGGAAAAATATATCTAAGAAGACCTTGTTAATTTTGGTGGTACTGGCTTTATAACTATCATGCTAGGGCAGTAATGGTAAGTTAAATAAGTAATTAATCTCTCACGTTTTCATAATTCTATAAATATGTGCATGGTGCTGTTAAGAAGGGGTTATTTTGTGCTATGATGAGGGTATTTATATCCCCTAATATGACCTAACTGCACTTGTCTTTCCTTGGCATCTGCTTATGTATTATGTAGCTTGTTGTTTAGGCATCAGTGGGGGATATGTCATATATGCAGCATGTTTGTGGAGTATGTAAAATAAATTATGTTTTTTGGTTGTCTAAGTTTTTATGTATGAATTTAATACTCTGCAGTTAGAAAAACTGAAGCGATATTCTCTCTCTTATTCATATAAAAGTTTTTTAGGGGTAATATATTATCCTTTAGTTCATTTTGACAGCAAAAAATAGCATCAATTATTGATGATAAATCACTTGATGGATGGAATATAAGGTTATGATTAGCAAAGATAAAATTGATGAATATGTTATTTACCAGGCTTAGTGTAGAGTAGGAGGAAAACAAAACAGTGAGGAGATTTAAAGCATGCTAGTGTAACATAATCTGAGAGGAAAAGGGTGGAATATTTTTACAACGTAGATGTAAAGTGTAATAGGAATGAAAGAAGAACATGATCAGAGATTCAGTTGTTAGAGAGAGTAGATAAAAACCCATAAGCACTCACTGCGGGAAAAAATCACGAGCAGAGTGCATAACCTAGTAATAAAAAGGTTTATTCCATTTAAGTACTTAATGTTTCTATATGCAGTTAGATTCTTTTTGTGTTTATTTGTAATTCAACTCCGAAATCAATGGTATGGCTGCAATAATTAGAGATGAGCAAGGGTCTGTAATTAGAAAAAAGATTGAAAGCGATGAGTGTCAAACACTACTAATTCTATAAATTAACCAAATGATTAAACATAAGTCTCTGAGAAAAAAAAATCTTGCTTTAAGATTTAAAGGCATTTATTAACGAATTCCTAGAGAACTGATTAAAACAAACAACATTTATGTATCTCTAAAGCTTCAGTTCTTATGGAAGAGAATATACACAATAATGGCTACTCACTGACCAAAAAGTACGTACATAGTACCTGTCGAGCAGTTGGATGAAAACGCAGAGTCTCTTACTCTCAGTAAATCTCTCACTTCAGTTCTGTAATGGTTATGGCACTCCGATCACTGCAAATACAAATGAATCCATTAAACAAACTCAGAAAACATGGTATTCTCATGTATAGAAAAAACTATTGGGAGGAAAAGGCAAATGTCATCATGAAGTAATGCTCATAAAGAACACGAACAGTTCATGTAATTGTTGTTCGTCAATTGCAACACCATTATTCTGTGAATAAAAAGGGGAAAAGTCCGATAAATTAGTCATGCAAATTAGCAAAGACCTTGTGTGGTAAAAGTGAAACTGGAAAAAATGGCAAATACAATCAAAGATAAAAAAAAACTGAAGAAGAAGTTCATGAGAAGGATAAATGAAATCAATCAGATGTGAGATTCAGATGAGGTAGTGTGACTATTATGAGTTCTCTCATCGTTTTGCATATGAACTTACAAGATGGGAAAAACACTATACTTATATTCCAGAACATAGAGTATGCAGTTAACATTGAAAGTCACAAATTGATGATAATTTTTTGATTGACTATTGCAGAGAATAGCAAACAATTTTGTTATATTATACTTAAATATGTTAAGACTTCTAAATCGTAGAGAAGGGAATAAGAACTAATAAAAATATATAGATCATTTTCAGGGATATTTTACAAAAGTAAGCACTAACTAATATAGTGTTTTTATAATGAGGATGAACAATTAAGGCAGAACTATATTTTTAATGACAGTGCAGATTACATGGGGCAAACCTGCATCTTGAAGTTTGCATATATAAAAATATTTTAGAAAATTTTACTGATGTAGAAAGAATCCATGGCAGAAACTTTGAATATGAAACACAATAAAGATGAATGAATCTACTTTAAATGATTGTAAAAACGGGAGCAAGATAAGGACTAACAAGTTTAAAATTTAAAATCATAGAAACATATAGAGCTTTAGTTTATTCATGCTGAAAACATGAAAATATATTTTTCCTGTTAAATGTTTTACAAATGAGTGAAGGATGAAGTTGTTCATAATGATAAAAATATTATTCTGGCAAAAAAATGCATACAATCCGGAATGAGAAATGAAGAAAAATATTTTAAAAAATGTCCAAGTTGATGAGATCAGATCAAGAACTCATATTAGTGAATGTGGGACTAATAAAAAAATCAGTTTTCTCCACAGTTAGGCACCCGTTGAACATATTGTAACCGAAACGATTAATTCACTAATTTTATTGTATATCTCTATTGTGGGATTATCGAAAAGAAACTTGGCTGAAATTAAAAGTTTGTCTAAATTTATAGCCAAAATGAAAAAAAAAAATTAGTTGCACCATTGTCACTCAATAATTAAAAACCATAGGTATACCAACTGAGTTCTGATGGAAGAGTACCGTTTGCCCAATATATCACCTTTTATTTTCATCTATCAGAAAATGCACACTTCCTTTAAAACTATCTATCTTCTGTTAATTTTAATATATTTTTCTCCTGACAGATTACCATTCTTAATTAAGGGTAATGCAACATTAAGTGGGCCAAAAAGTAGTGGGGGAAACAAATTTGAACAAGTTCATTGATGAGCAGCAGAACATAATCTCAATGGCTCATTACAAGGCTATACAAATCAACAATGAAAGCATCATTAACAAGTAATATAGACAATTAGCACACACAGAAAATGACAATAGTGTAGACATCGTGAACCCGAAATCTGGATCTCTTAAAAGCCTCCTACAACAGTCTATAATTCTCTCTTCTACCTTTTTACCCAACATTGTCATTTTCAAAGCAGCCAAAAGGATGAGTTTCGTCTTTCACTTAAAATTCTCCTAGCATTGTGTTCCTCCCAGATGCACCATCACCTCAATCGCAAATATGCAGTTCAGTGATAAAAAAAAGGCTATTGTAAAGTAATTTGGTAATTCCCTAAACACTTTCAAACCTCTACTAAATTTAACTTAGACCAAACTGGGTAATAGCACAACAGCCCACCGAAATTGTTCTTATACAAAATCTGTTAATGTAATAGTCAACATCAGTAGTAATAGGCAACTTTAGTAAATAGTTTAAACCGAAGAGAAATTTCGGTTTTATATACATATATTAATTGTAGTACACTGTTAAAAAGGAAGAGGACTCTCAGCTTTATATACATCTATGTAAATCTATATTGATAAAATGGGAAACCATTATTAACAAAATAAATGTTCATAGATGAAGGCTGTAGATAACATATAATTAACCACTAAAATAGGATAGAAAGGCCATTATAGATGCCATGTAAAAGCAATATAACGTTAGTTTTTTTATTCCCAACACCAGCTTAAATTATACAGCATCGTACATTAGGAAAAATAAACAACTATCCAGTTTTTCCAAATGAAAGATTTCATTAAAGACAACATTTTTAGTCCTTAGGTCAGCTTTATCCTCATCAAATGTAGGCAGTGCAAGTAATACTCTCACAGAGTTAGAAGGATTGGCCCAACAAAATCCAGTGTTTGACCTTGGGCTTTGTTAATTGCCATAGCAAAACATAAGCGAACTGGAAATTGAAATCTCTTGAAAGGCACAACCGTTTTACCTCTATAATCATATATTAAAGGAATTCTAGGAATAACAACATGTTTCCCTTTGTGAGGCCCAAAAGCAATCTCAGCTTTAATCGTCGCATGGCATAATTCTCGATAGACCAAATGTGTCCCATTACACAAACCATTGCTTGGATTCAGACTCCAAATAAACATAATGGGGCCGTTTTGTTTAAGAAATAGCTTGTGTGGCAGGAGGCCTTTTGGATTTAGACTATTCAACACATCTTCATAGTCAGTTTGATATTTCTCTGTAAGGGTACGGTTTCTCCCAGTATAAATCATTTCAGCTCCAGGGAAGATCTTAATAAGATACTGGTTTATCCTATCGACAAAGTCATTGGTGGTTGCCAATATGCATCTACCTAACGCTGAAACTTTGGAGAAGACGCAACCTATAAGACTGAGAAAATTGTACATAATTAGAAAATTATGCAGAATAAAATAAATGTAAAATTAATCATACGACTCACCTATTTAAAGATGCATCCTTTCCAATGTAAGGGATGTCAATGTTTCTTGGTAGAGACACTTCCTCTAACTCATTTATGGGTTCTCTTCCCTCCCCGATCCCTAGCAAGTATTCAAAGAAAATTGCAGCTTTAATTTCTTCAACATAGGCCAAACGCTCGAGTAAATAATAGAGAATTGAACAGTTTCTTCCATTGACGCCAATGGAATGATAGGCAAGGTATGCCTTAAATCACCACCAAGCACAATCACCTTACCACTAAAAATAGTTGTTGAATCCATCAAATCTTGTAACAAATTAAGAGCCACTAAAGATTCCCACCTCACCATTGTAGCTTTATCCCATATAATGAGTTTTGCCTCACTTATTAACTTGGCCAATCCACTTTGTTTACTGATTGAACAAACATGCCTATCATCTACATCTAATGGTAGTTTGAAACGTGAATGAGTTGTCCGACCACCAGGCAAAATAGAGGCTGTTACACCGGAAGTGACCACATTAAGAGCTATAAAACCCCGAGATCTAACAGTTGCTAATAAGGCTCGGTACAGGAATGTTTTACCAGTACCCCCTTGGCCATCAATAAAAAAATAATCTCCATTCTCTGATGAAACACTATCAATAATAGATTCGTAGGCTATTTTTTGCTTGGTGTTCAATTGAGCCTCTAGCAGCAAATCTTCCTCAGTCACCCGTATGTTTATCTCACACATATATTCTTTGGTTAAAAATTCATCCAGCATATCCATTGAAGGCTTAACCAGTAGATCAAAATCTCTCAAGTCTTTCCCTATGTCAGCTAAATACTCATTGATAATTTGTAGAACTCTCAACTCAATTATTTTGTCATCGTGTTCATGCAATCTTGCAGCATTCTTGAAATCAGCACAAAGTTCATATTTATACTTCCTCCATAGTCTTTTAGATTCATTTGGAGAGGAAAAAAACAAGAAGTATAGA
Organism: Rubia peregrina; assembly: GCA_032355705.1. Classification (NCBI taxonomy): domain Eukaryota; kingdom Viridiplantae; phylum Streptophyta; class Magnoliopsida; order Gentianales; family Rubiaceae; genus Rubia; species Rubia peregrina. The sequence goes on from JAULKK010277923.1 coordinate 11,644, forward strand.
AAATAACGATCTTAAGAATGCCGCCATCTGAAACCCACATGCTTCATCAAGGGCTTCTTCAATATAATTATCATAGCTAAGCAAGCCAAGGGTGATTGCAGCTTCTCTGTAAGATCTATATGTCTGCCCATCAACAGTGCACAGGTCCTCAAAAGAGGTGGGAGACCTTACATGACAAAGCAGCAATTGCATATAATATCTTTCTCTTTCTCTAGGACTTACCGAGATCAATATGCCAATAACATACTCCCTCCGTCCCAGTATATATTGCTGAATTACTTTTGGCACGCACTTTAAGAAATGTTGACTTGGCAGAAAATGCAAAGGGCAGAAATGGAATAGCATGTGTGCTGGGTTTTCGAATCAAACTCTGTAATTAGAACTCGAATCTCTCCCCCTTTCCAAGCCCAATCCAGGTTCTTAATCACCTCAACAAACAAGGAATGTACTCCCTCTTAGTACTATCACACCAAGGATCTGGGCAATCTTAACCAAATTCGCCTCCTCCGGGTCTGGGCAATCTGGGCAGTCGTCGGCGCCGCCTCTTCCGTCAGATTCGCCTCCCGATAATCCACCGCCTCCGGGTCGAACTCCCCGTCCGTCATCACACCGTTCTCGTCCACCACCCCAATCTGCTTCACCGGCGGCGGCGGAGGCGAAACAGAGGCAACCGGAACAGGAGAAACATGGTGGCGAAACAGAAGGAACCGGAGCAGGAGAAACTTGGGTGGAGACGAAGACTAGAATTCTGAACAGGATGATTCTGAACATTGTAGAAGAACAGGATGGAGACGAAGACTAAATTTGGTTAGATCCCATTAATAGAAACCCATTGACCCAGTTTGATAATAAATGGTTCAAAGAATCTGTAATTAGTGACTTAGTGTTACTTAATCTGAATCAGTAGTTATTTAGGTTTTTAAATTTTTATTTCTATTCTGTAAATACATTATTTTAGTAAGGGTATTGTAGGGAAATTACATGTCAAAAATTTGCCAAAAGAGGAAAATTTCAAACTAAGCAATTTATAGTGGGACGTCCCAAAAAGGAAAGTAAGCAATTTATAGCGGGACAGAGGGAGTATCACTTAATTTTATTGTTGTTTCCGACTTCACTATTCGTATTTTCACAACTTTGTAGCTTGTTGCATAGTGATTGACCAAGTTTGATTTTCCTTGACTATGAGACATAGTATTTTGTTTGTGATGTGCCACAGTTGGCTACTTTTTGTTACTATGGATTTTTCACAAAACATAGGTAAATAATAATAAAAGTAACTTGCCCAAAAAGATGCTTTTTATATTTATAATGTACGGTTGCAATGATATCCTTGGAAACTGCACCAAAATGCAAACATCGCCAATGATCATATCATGGATTTTATATAACTGAATTTTCCCTATGCTTTACAAAGGATATAAACATAGAACTTCCTTATGTTGATCACATGTCAAGTGTTGGGACGCTGCTTCAATCGAATCTTTCTAACTCGTAACAGTTGGATCAGTACGCTCTCGCTATCTTATACGGGCCTTCCCACTTTGGACTTAGTTTTATTTTTCCTCTGCCAGGCTTGCTTCATTTTTCTACAGCACAAGATGACCAATTTGAAATTGTGTGTTTTTTACTTTCTCATTATATGCTCTTGCAATTTTCTCTTTGTACTTTGCCTCTGTGATCTTTGTCCGTTGTCGTTTCTCCTCAAGTTCGTCCAACTCCAACTTCATTATTTCGGGATTATCGTCCTCCTTGTATTTTTCCACTCGAAGGATCAAGTTCCCAATTTCCACTGGTATTACTGCTTCATGACCATAGACTAGACTTTACAGTGTTTCTCCAGTTGGTTCTCTAATAGTTTTTCTGTATGACCATAGGGTGTTGGGTATCTCATCAACCTCACCAGTTCGTTTTCCTTCCAATATTTTTTGAATTTCTTTAACTATGGTTCTATTAGTTACCTCTACCTGTCCATTGGCTTGAGGATGGGTTACAAATGTGCATTTTCTATGGAATCCCTAGCTTCAAGCACCATTCGGTAAAGGTCCCACTTGTGAACTGTGTACCTATATCTGTGAAGATAGTTTGTGGCACCCCCGAAGTAACAAACTATGGTTTGCCAAAAAAAATTTCTTGTTACTTCTGCTATAACTCTTCCCCATGGCTTTGCTTCTATCCACTTCATGAAGTAATTAATTGCCACAATCAGAAGTCTTGTATTACCAGCTCCCTTGGGAAAAGGTCCAACTAAGTAGATTCCCCATTTGTCAAATGGCCAGGCTCCATAGATTCCCATTAAAACAGCTTGTGGCTTATGCAATATCAGGGTGTTAATTTTGCAGCTTTTGCACTTAAGCATAAAATCATGTGAATCGTTGAACATGGTTGGCCAATAGTAACCTTCTCGAATTATCTTCTTCGCGATTGTTTGAGACCCTTGATGCACCGCACATAATCCATCATGCACTTGTTTCATGACATCCCTTGCTTGCGATGGCTGTGAGATCGTAATTCCAACTTTATGCTGGTAATATTCCCGCTTCATATACATAGTTGTGAGATCGTAATTCCAACTTTTTAGCCAGCATATCATATACTGGTATTTTTCCATTGCAAATTAATCATTCAACGGTGTCATCTAGTTTACTTATTTTGTCTGAACCATTGACACAATTTTTACTACTGTACTTTTGGCAAGTATGACTTACACTTTCAAATCTACCTGCCCTATCAATGAATCAAACCTACTTGCCGCCAATTTGCTCAAGGTCCCTGCTTTTGTATTTTCACTTATTAGGACATGTTTAACATCAAGTATTCGAGTTGAGTGATGAGCTTGGGAGGCCGTCGCCGTGCCTCTCAAAGATAGTATTTATATGCCCTAATTGCGGCTATACTACTAGAATGTAGATAGTTTGGCAAGTCGGGGTCGTCCACAGAGAAGAGGATTATTTCCAAGCGTTTAAACATACACATGTGGATGTAAGCCTAGATATATATATATATACATAGATATAAAAGCGAGTAAACATGGGGGGTTTTGGATTTTTTT
>JAULKK010277939.1:0-14691 GCA_032355705.1 Rubia peregrina
GATCATTTCCATAACTTTGGTTTGAACTTCCGGATCACAATTCATCCGCTTCTTTGTCTTCCTTCTTCGACCCTTTTGTCTTACACCACGTTTTTACTCGTGGCCTTCAATCTTCTACCATCTTTGCGAATGACCTTCACTAAAATACTCCGAAGTGCTTATGAGCAATCTACAAATTAATCTTACAAAAAGGATCTAGATGCTTGTAAGGACCAAAAATCCATTAAACTAAAATTAGTTTACAAAATGAAGGATTTAGATACAAAATCGAAAATGGTTATCTATACCCCTTATTGTGTAAACCTACATAAATCTAGCAATCTTCCACAAAAAGATGACAAAAGAGATGTTAAATGCTTCGGAATATACATGCATTTGACGTCTCATCATATTGTTACATAAAAAACATGATCCATAACCAGTCCATTCATACAAACAAGCCCTAAGATTGGCAAAATGATTGCCTGATGCCAGACCCAAAATGGTATTTAGGAATGATTTGGTAGTTCCCAAATATCACAACTCCACCCCCTGTGTCGATGTTCTTCATTCGGCCAGACTTCCAAATTTTCCTAAATATTAATATGCAATAAGCTTACAAAATATACACCAAGAATAGAGCTAACTTTATCCATTGCAGATACTCCCATCGCATCTCCAAATTATTGAATGATATATATTGCTGCGTTATTTTCTAATGGACTTAGGTTTGAAAGTTCCAATCATAATTGTGCGCATATGGGAGGGTGTAATCCTTCTCCATAATTCTTTCCTCCGATTGCATGAATACTGTTGTATTTTAGGTTCTGTATTCTGAAACCTTTTCTCCCTTTAACCAACCACCATTGTGCATCTATTGATCCATGCTAGTTGTTGCACTGTAGTTCAATCTGATGACCTGCAAAACATTCACTGAGATACATGAGTAGCATCAATTCATCCTTATATTAGGAGTCTCAAGCTTATCTAGAAACAAAAGACCCTTTGCTTTTAGGTCAAGTTGATGGATTGTGAACTCTTTCTCAGTTGAATTATTTTAGTCCACTAAACTTTCCAAACAGTTCACGACCTTATTACCCTGTCTTAGTGTGTGTGTGTGTGTGTGTGATTAACGTGGACTTGATGAAGCAGTGTGTATAAAACACCTGGTCATAAATTCTCCAAGGTGATTTAATTGGATTCTTGATTACTTCTATAGCATGTATACTGTCCAATTTAAGACTAAATTTATTCAAATTCAAATGAACAACAAAATGATATCACAATTTGAGAGCTTTTGTCTCTACATGTAAAACAGATGTAACATGTTCAGACTTTATCATAGCTCTAATCATCACACCCATTTTATTTCTAACAACCACTACCAGGATGCATCCACATTGACCTTATACTCCTCAGTAGTCATTTGCCATTTAACCACTCTAAATTTTGGCCTTTGTTTTGGTTTTAGGACTGGGGTAAAACCCAGTAGAAACCAAAACATGTCCTTAGTTTTACTACTACAGATAGGGTTGGCATGAAATTTTTGAAACAAATCATTTTTAACAGATTCAATAATAGTCCTCAACTGTGGAGATTGACCTTCATATATGTATTTGTTTCTCATTTTCCACAACTTCCAGCATATGAAAGCAGAAAACAAAATCAGAATATAGCTATGCAAGGTTGTATCCCCCTCAGTAGTCCAGTAAAATGATAATCTATCAAAGAAAGTAGGGAGTGCTGGAGTTCTAAAGCCAATAATGTTCTCAAAATGGTTCCAAACAGAGACTAAGAACTAACAAGAATAGAAAAGGAGTCATAGTGTCACAATTGTCACAAAATGGGCATTTAGAAGCTAAGCTAATGTTAGAAAAATAGATAATATCATCAAAAGGCATAATTGAGTTAGCTAGTTTCCACAAGAAGAAAGAGACTTTCCTAGGCATTTTCTTGTGCCAGATATATTTCAATATTCTGAGTGGCTTTCTTCCTTTTGAAATCACCTGAAAAGCAGATTTATATGTAAAACCGCCATCCTATGATGGTTTCCATATTAGCCTGTCTCTCCTATTATCTTTTATGGTCGCTTCCTGTAAAACAGTTAGCATGTGGGTTGAAAAATCATATAGTAATGGCAAGAAGACCTTTTTGTTGTTCACAAAATCTGCAATGGAAATATCAGTAGGAATTACTCCCTTTTGTAAATGTTGATAGTCATGCAGGCTTCCATAGTTCGTCCAATTTAATGTGTAGAAGTTAGCCCTTCCTTCACCATGGATGACTCTCACCTGTGCTTCAACTATGCTATTGATTTTACAGATCCTAAACCAGTTATGGGACATTCTTTTGTTAATAGGTAAAGATCAGATGAACTGTGCCCGTGGTGTTATTCCTAACTGAAATTTCCATCACATTTTTAGTGAGAAAGTGTCTATCATGTCCCTAAAGTTTCTAATTCTTAAACCATTTTTATCTGTGGGGAAAGCAACATTCTTTAAGCTCCTCCAAACCTTTTTCATACCATTTTCAGTCTCTCCCCATAGGAAGGCTGAAAATTTTCTTTTTAGACTGTTTTGGTGGTTTAAGCACTGCCCACAGATGCTGTGGAATTAAGAACATGACAGATTTTATCAGAACCAATTTTCCTGCAGCTGTCAACCATTTGTTTTTCCAATTATAAAGCATTTCATCATATTTTTCAATTAAGTAATGAAAATACTAACTTTAGGCATACCTAAGAAAATGGGGCATCCTAAGTAAGTAAAAGGCAGAGATCCTTGAGTCATTCCTAATCTTTTCCTGATCATTTTTATTTGAGCCGGAGAGGCATATCTACTAGCATAGAAATTACTCTTACTGTAATTAATTTTTTGGCCATTTGTTGTTTCAAAAACTTGAAGAAAAACTTTTAATCTAGTCAGAGTAACGGGTGTAGCCTGTATAAATATTACAGTGTCATCATCATAGCTCAAATGGGAGATAGAGGCAGCACATCTTGGAATAAAAAATTGATTCATTTTGTGGTTAGATATGCAGAAATTGATGCCTTTTGAGAAAGCTTCAAAAAATATCTTAAAAATAATTGGAGAAAGGGGGGTCACTTTGCCTTATGCCTATTTTTGGTTGGAAAAATCCAGCTGCCTTTCCATATATTAAAATAGAAAACCAGGCTGATGAAAGGTTTGAAATTATAATCCTAATAAACTCTGCAGCAAAACCAAATTTCAGTAAGATGTCTTCTAAAAACTTCCATCTAACCCTATCAAAGGCCTTATCTAGGTCTAGCTTTAAATACAGTTAGGGTATTTATGTTTGTTATTGAGGAAAACAACCATTAGGAAAGGACAGTGATCTGATTTTTTTAAAAATTTAAAGGACAGTGATATGATTTTTTTTAAAATTTAAAGTGTGAATTGAACTATTAGGAAAAGACACAATCCAATTATTGTTTGCTAAAGGCCTATCTAACCTCTCAATTGTTGGTGGTCTCCTACCATTAATCTAGGTAAACTTGTTCCCTACAGTATTAATATGATCTAGTTGATTTCTGATAATGAAACTCGAGAAGTTCTCTATACTTTCCCTATTTGTTTTTTTTGGACTTTTATACTCATCTACCAAAATCAAAGCATTGAAATCTCCTATTAGAATTTTTTATGCCCTAGGATTAGATCTTGATCAGTCCAGAGTTTTTCCCCGTCTTTCATGCTGGTAGAGACATGAATGAAGACAATATTAATTTCTTCAGCAAAAAGGCTACTACTTAGATTAGCTGAGGTGTATTGTTCCTTAATAAATGTTACATTAATTTTGATGCTATCCATGCAGAACAACCAAATGGTGTTAACAGCTGAGCTATGACATTGATCAAATTTTAGCTTAATTCTATAGCTATTTATCTGGTCATGACAATGTTTGGGTTCCAAAATGCACATGAATTTAATTTTATGAATGTTGATTAGTCTTTTAAGTCTCTCTAAGGATGTCTCTAGACCTCTAATGTTCCGGACAAGACCTATAATGTTTAGGTTCGTATTAATCATAAGAAACTGCTTTTGACTCTTTGAAAATGATCTCAGATTCATCCGATTTAACCTGTTAAATAAAGTTCTCTTCCTAGATCCTGTTGATTTAGATTTCCCTTTTATAGACTCGAAGGATTTACTGCTCCCCTTCGTGGGGAGTGCACTTACCTCATCCAGCTGAAGCTCTCTAGAACTTGATTCAGCCATATCAAAAGGATCCTCATCTGTCTTGTCTCCTTCCAGCAAACTGAGAATCTATTTCCTTCTTGCGGGCTAGACCTGAGTGATGACATTTGCAGATTGTTAGAGTCTTGATCCTTAAAAGTGGAGTGTAGAATGATACCTGATAAGTCATCTTTTAATTTGAAAGTACTTGATGAGTTGTTTAAAATTTCTGGTGTATATTCCTCCTGATGTTTGTCCCTTCCCTTAAGAGTGCCTACTGAATTATCAGCTAGGGCATTTTCTGATCTTGTCATTTTGGTATCAGTTCCTTGAGGGTTCTTCTGCTTATCCTTTATGTGGCACAAGGAGCTACGAGTTGGTGAAGTCGGACTGCCAGGGTTGCTAGCTATAGCTTTTTCAGGGTGATTGTCTTCTTTTATAATCATATCTGGCCTATCTAGCAACTGTTTCTCATAGTCCTTTTTGTTTTTGTGAGACAGTAATACTCGTGGAGTGTTTTGGGGATCTGGCACAGGTTTATAGATTCCATCAACCTTCATTCCATCTTTCTGGGGGTTCCTAGTTCTAGTATGAATCTTTTTTGCCAATTCAGGGTTTGCAATTCTACAATTTGACAGGGTGTGTCCAATTTTCTTGCAGAGTAAACAGGTAGATTCTCATATTCAATAGCATATTTCTCATTTTCCATAATTGAACCTAACCTTATAAATTGTGGAAGATAGCTCTGCAAGTCAACCTGAACGCACATTTTCATAGCGGAAGGTTGTGTCAATCTTTCCGTAGCCAGATCCATTTTGATGTAGACCCCCACTTGATTACCTATTGCTTCTATGGACGGGATGTTGTAACAGTATAGCGGAACGTTTCTTAATGTGATCCAGATCGGAGCGATTGATGACTCCATATGTGGTTTGAAGTCGGAAGTCCATTTGAGCACCCTCATCGAATTTCCATTGAATGACCACACCGCTTTAATCCAACATCTTTGATAATCCTCCTTCTGTTGAAATCGGATTAGTATGTTCCTATGGTCAATTGGCCCAATTTGGTAGTTGCTAGAAAACCCAATTGTCTTCAAATCCGCTTCAATTTTTTCCATCGTTGGTCGACCTCTTGGGAAGTTGCCTATGAGGGCGTTCGAGTAATGGCTTGCTAGAACTTGGATTTGATCAGGCGAATATAGAACAGGAAGTTCTCATTTATAGTGTGTAATAGGAGTGAAATTTGGCATTGTTGTTAAACTATTGGAAATTAGGGGAGTTTTGGATTGAAGGGCTTGGAAAACGATTTAGGCATTGTTGTTGCCATGGCGGCGGACGAGGTGACGGGTTCCGTCAAGGGCGGCGTTGTTATGATCGGAGAAGACGAGGTACAGAGAGCCGTTACAGGGAACCATTTTTGAGAGAGAGTTGCAGAGGAGAGATAGATGAAAATAAATGCTTCGATATGTTTTTTATGTGTAGAATATTTCTATCAATTTGACGCTGGTGAAGTTGAAGTAGCAATTTTATTAGTAAATTGATGGTTAATTAGACATTTTATTTATAATCCGTCTCTTCAAAGACGATCTTTTTATAACTTATGTAAATATCAATTTTTAAATTATAAAATATAAGAAATTCAAATAAAAATTTCAAGTTGCATTAATCGGGCCCTAAATTTATAACTACTGCACGTTGCATAATAAAATTTCAATATTGCAACTAAAACATTTTACCTTTCTTTAATAATAATTCAACTCCATCTTTTTATATGTCTATAGAAAGACGGTCTTTACCAAGATTTTGTCGTTTGTCTATTTAAATTCAGGGAGAGAATAGGCTTACTTTTGTAAGTTAGAAACGCAAACTTTAGAATAAATCAAATATAGGGATATACAAAATTTCCATTTTTTAAGCTCGGTGCTAATACTAAAGTACAACAACAGAACGATAAATTTGAGCTACTACGCCTCTGTTGTTAATTGCAATGGGATATTTATCTCTTGTATCGTGTAGTTCCCCTTTTTGAGGTTTAAATGAGAAAATAAATGTCCAGAATAGTATTCTCTTTTAACTAAAATTCACTATTTGATACTCTAATTTTAAAATTATTCTAAAAATATATCCATTTTTTCATTAATATTCCAAAAACCTACTTTTTTTAGATAAAAGTGGGTACTATTGTGACCCAATTTTAATCCAAATTGATACCTATTATTTTTTAAGATTAAACCACCATATTGGTGGAGGGAGTTGATTTGGTTCCCTGGACCCTTAATAAAAGCCTAATATGGCTATAGTTTGTACAATCCTCAGTGAGTATGATTTACGGTCGTGAAGCCGAATTAATGGTTACAAAGAAATATGAACATCAGTGCTATATTGGCTACGTTTTCCTTTGTAACTTGATGAAAGAAGAAGCTCATCGAGGCCCGATTACAAGGAGCAATTTAGTGAATCAACACGTTGAAACCCAATTTAGCTCCTTGATCAAACCTTCATTGAGTGTTTCATCAAGTCTAACAAAGATGAAGCATGGATCGGCCTTATGTTTGGGAGCTGCATACGGTCGCCTCGTATTGCTTTCCATATAGATTCGCGAGCTCCAAGATTCCGTGCAGTAATGTAGTCACCTTGTGTCTGTGCTAGAGTGTGAGCAACTTGATTTCCTTCCCTATGAATGTGTTGGAATGTGATGTTTGAATGATGAGTAAGAGGATAAATGTCCCAGAGCATAGGTTTGGACTTCCATGGAGGTTTTGCTTCCTGCCTCATGGGCTTGATAGCCTGCAGGGAGTCACTTTCAATAATTAGTGGGAGATAACCTTGTTGTATACCTACCTTTGTGGCCTTAATCAAGGCATTAAGTTCAGCTTGCAGTGGATCTTCTGCTTCAATGAAATTGCTTCCCAATTGTAACACCGTGGCTGCATTATCTCTGAAGATGTATTCCATGGTTGGTCTAGTATTCCTTTTGAAAGATGCATCCACGTTCAGTTTGAACCCCTGCACTGGAAGATTCCAAAAATAAGGGATAGTGTTTTCCTAGGCTTGTCTACCCAGCTAGGTGATAAGCAACTCAGATTTAAATCCACAGTATCCTTATACTTTACTAATGGGTGCAGAGCAAGTATTTGGGCAGATAAGGAATTGATCTCTTTTAGCATAAAATCTATAGCATAAACCGACACCTGAAAAAGATAATGATTCTTTGATTTCCATAAAATCCAGCAAGCAACAACAGAGTGTACATACAATATTCTGAATTTAGAAGAAGAAAAACCTCTAACAGACCAAATCCATGACAGTCTGTCGAAAATGTGTTCAAAATCCCTGATTGGAAGATTCAATAGTGTGAAGATATAATTCCATATTTCCTTGGCTATGTGGCATGAGTTAAAGAAGTGAGATAATGAGTATGTACTATTGCAGTGCAGACATTTGGATACACAGACAGAACTCAATCTCATTAATACATCATCAAAAGGCAGGGCTTGATTTAGTAATTTCCACATAAACATAGCAAATTTGGGAGGAGTAGTGTGATTCCATAATTTTTTAAGCGTTTGCACCTGTGGCTTTTTTTTCCTGATTGTATCGAAAGCTGAAGAGATTGTAAACTGTCCGTTTGATGATGGTTTCCAAACCATTTCGTCCCTATGGTTTGACAGTATCCAATTCTCCTTCATTTTTTCTAAAACATGGTGTGGTAAGTAGTTTCCATAGGCCCTGATGTACAATGGTTTGGCATGCAGAAACTCTTTTATTTTGAGGTACTGATCCGGAACTGGTAGCGGACCTAGCCAAAGGTCCAGGAACGGTCCTGTCCCTAGCTAATTGAAAATCCAGAAGCTTGCCTCTCCATTTCCAACTAATACCTGGGTGTTGTTCTCGGCTATAGAGGACATTTTTTCACCCTTCTCCATGCATCTGAAGTCTTGTGAGTTGGAGCTATGGATCAAATATATTTAGCCCACAGAGTGTCTCCTAATTGTGCTTTCCACCACAGTTTCAGTGAGAAGGCATCCACCATATTTCTCAAATCTTTGAAACCAAGCCCATTTTCTTCTTTTGGTTAGCATAAGGAACTCCATGATTTCCAGTGTTTTCTATAACCTGAATCCGTTTTTACCCAAAGAAAATTTGCAAAGATTGATTTCATTTTGTCAAGTATATGGGCTATAGGTGACATAACACACCAAGTATGCTGAGGGATTGAATACAGAAGGTGTTTGACTAGTACTTCTCTCCCAGCCATGTTAAGCCATCTATTGTTCCAATGTAGGTTTTAGCATTTATCTTCTCAATCAGGTTTTGAAAATATACAGACTTTTTCCTCCCTCTAAAAATTGTAACGCCTAGATATTGGAAGGGCAAAGAGGCTTGTACAAAGTTTGTTTCTCTCCTGATCATTAGTATCCGTGCTTGACTGGTCTTATTGTCTACTAAAAAACCAGTTTTTTTGAAAATGATTTTCTGACCTGTTTCCCTTTCATAGCTCTAAAGGAACAAAACTAGATTCCTAAGAGATTTGGATGAGGCATGGATCATAATTATTGTATCATCAGCATAAGTGAGCTCCTGGAGGTAATCTAAATTTGTCAATGTAATTCCCTTCAAACATGAATGTCAATCCCCTATTTAAGAGTTCAGTTATGAAATTGAAAAGCATAGGTGATAAGGGGTCTCCTTGTTTAAGTCCCCTAGTTGGCTTGAAAAATCCATGTGGAGAACCATTAATCTGTATTGAAAACCAAGCCATACTAATATTACCAAGTATTAAAGCAACTATGTGACCATGAAGATATACTGACCTATTTTTGCTAAAAGATGTCCTTTGAGACACAAATATAAAAAAAATGTACCTTTAAAGGATAAATTCAAATTTTGGGTATCAAACTGTAAATTTCTGTTAAAAATTGATACAATTTTTCAACAATCTCCTAGATTTAAATTGAAGGTGGAACCTGGGAAATTGGGACAAACTTGCACTTCAGCTGTAAACAACACACATGGTGGTGGTGTCCTGTAGTCCAAATTAAGCTCTCTTGTAATCGTCCGTCTCATTACTTTTAATCCATTAACTTTTTCACAATCTTCTGATCCATTAACTTTTTCACAATCATCTTTAACCATTAATATCTCTATCTACATGCACCAATTCAGTATAAAAAATAAATATTTAAAAAATAAATATTAAAATGAATCAAACAATATATTATATAATATTTTTTATCTCACACACACACATATATATATATATAAACTTAATGGCAAAGTTTAGAATTTGAAAAAGTTAAATTATATATGCTGCATGCTGGTCAATGGTGATATTGTTCTATATTGAATTAATTTACCCTATGCTCCAGTTTAAACTGCACACTTATTATTTGACAGTTAACACTCCCAAACTTTGACTAAATATTTGAATAGATATATAAATAATAATATTATCGCATTGTTGGATTCGTTGTAATAAGTAGTTTAAGAATATCAACTTTTTATTTGTTGATATTATACGTAATTAAATATATTAACGGTTAAACATGTTTCTTGAATACCGTGAAGTTGTTAAGTTGGGAGTATTATTACATGTTTCTTGGACAGAGGGAGTATTAATTATGCATGTGCCGCCATCCTTGCAAGCATGAAAGTAATAATGCATCACCATCTCAAATATCTATTAATATAGATGGTTGCTATATCACACCCTGTATTTTACTAGTTACACCCTAACATGTACTTCCTCTGGTTTTCTAACAATGGCCTCCTTAAACCACTAGTTTTTCCGTGCAACGTTTGACCATCGATAACTTTTGTTATATATAATAATAGACATCATGTGAGATGTCTTTGGATTCTCCGTAACGTGTAGTTTCCGAAAAGTAAAATTTTATCGTTTTTATTAGACACAACTAAAGTTATCGGTGGTCAAACATGACATGTGAAAATGTGAAGAAAAATGGAACCAATATTAAGAAACCAGAGGGAGTATATAAATTAGTGAATTGAAAAGATAGAAAATTATATCCCAAACTTTACCAAATTTCTTAATAAAAATATAAATATTATAGAAAATATAGTTAGGGTGGATTTTACAAAAAAAATCATATGTTAGTTTTAAAACGATTTTGTTGCAATTTGAGAAAAAAATGCTTTTATATATAGACAGATAGTCATATTTTATTAAAAGTGCTAGTTTTATAATCGATATTGAGTGCTTTTTGCTAAAGATATACTCCGTATTTATAATGCTCTTTTCATATTTTATTTTATTTTATTTTTGTCCATCTTTTCTTGTTCAATTCACCATTGTTAGCTGAAATTCCGCCTCTATCTACACCGCAGTTCGTATCCCTTTTCATTCCTGAGTTGTGCAATCAGATTTTGGAATTAAATTGATACATAACTTGATGAGAGTTCTAAAAAATCTAAATTTTATTCTCTTTGTTCTTATTTATTATTTGATTCTCTTATTTCTATATCTGCAATTGTGCAATTGGACTTTGAAATCAAATTCAAACTATTATAGAGTTCGGTGAGAATTGTATAAACTTTAAAATATTTTCTCTTTATTCTTATTTTTAATTTGACTTTCTTATTTCCATTTCTGAGGTTGTGCAATCGCTCTTTGAAATCAAATCCAGACTATTGTATAACTCGGTGAAAGTTCTAAAAAAATCTAAACTATGTTCTCTCTGTACTTATTTATTGTTTGGTTCTCTTATTTCCATTTTTGCAGTTGTACAATCGGATTTTGGAATCAAATTCAGACTTTTATATAACTCGGTGAGAATTCTAAAAAACCTATTTTCTGTTGAAATTTGATACGTTGGTTATTATATGATAATCTGTTTTTATGTTACCATTTTGGAGCAATGTTATTTATTTTAATCAACTACAATGAGCTGATTATTGTGTTTTGCCTCAGTGGTGTTTTACTTTTTAAATGGAGCTTATGGAGTAGTAAATACACTTAATGATTTTATTATACCATTGTCTAAATAGTGAAGGAAGATGTGGTTTTTTCTCTGAATTGTTCTTTGCTGGAATTATAACATGATCGTTCATATAACTTCACATTCTCATTCCCGAATGATTAAACTCCTAAACTATTGCTACTGTTATTCCTCAACATGTTTTGAACAGGCCTCTTGTTTTTGTTCAAATCCTTGTTTGATGGAATGTTGAATGAGAGTAAATGTCTGGGAGGGTACTTTACTCAGCCCTGTTGTAGAAAATAAGGGTAATAATGTGTGTTTGTATTCATGATCTGGAGTACATTATATAGAGGTACAAAAGATCTATACAGAAAAGAAAAATGAAATATAATCTAATTACAATTATCGCAACATCTGTGTTGTATATAGGATAAACTGCTAAATAATCTTGGCTGTGTTCAGGTTGTCTTGAAAGTTATTCATGGAAATTTTCAGGAATTCATTGTTTTCTTTGTCATCATATCAATGTAGGAACTTTGTTAGGAAAGAAGGCTTTGATTTCTCATGTGAGAACTCAAGATCAAGTATACCATGGAAACCTTACTGTTTTTGTATTTTTACTTCTTTCTTGGTGACATGAGTTCAGTGTCACACTTACATAGACATGTACTTATCTAGTGTAATTATGTAATACTCCCTCGTCCCACTCTATGACATTAAATAGTTGAATATCAAACAAATAAAAACATTAAAAATATACATAAATTACCATAGTTAAACATCAAAAGAAACACTAAATTACGCCAAATTATAATGGATAAACATCATAGATTAAAAGAATAAATCATCAAGTGTAACATCTAAATGTGACAATAATAGAAAAGAATAAATCATCGATATTTAACATAAAAATTAATTGACATTGCTGAAACATCAAAACACACATTGAATAAAAATATATTTTTTATGAGTTAAATAAAAAGAAATATCAACATTAACTTTTAAAGCGTCTTGTTGAAAAAATAAGACATCAATTCAAATGAAAATATAAATTAAAATTAAGATGTAGGCTATCACAAATTAGTGTACTAACAAGTAAAGTGTGAAAATTTTAATATATAAAACACAAGATTTACAATAAAAGGTCAAGATTTAACTTTAAAACACATAATTTTATTAGAAAAAAACTTTTGGTGTAACATCAAGTGCTGGAAATGTCAAATGCTTGAAATGAAACATCAAGTGCTGGAAATGAAACACAAGTTTGGTACTCCCTCTGTCCCAGCGGATTCTGCAGAGGGAGAAAGATGAACTTTTAATTTCAGTAATGTGAATTGTCTCTTTTGCCCATGCCTTTCCAAACCCTTCTTCTTCCCACTCCCACAAACCTGCCTCCACCCTCAAACTCACCGCCCACTGTGAAGTTCGCCCCACATCGGCCGGCCATCTGCGCTCACAATTTCCGGTTAAAACAAAAGCCGATTCACAATCATCACCCCACTTGAAAGGTAGGTAAATAAAGAAAAGTGATTTCATGAACTCAAATGAGAATCTGTTGAACAGAGCCTTCTTCATCTTGTTAGATGCTTCTTCTTCAATGGTTAAAATGGTGACCTCGTGGCTGGAACCTAGAAATCTTTTCTCCGGCCTTCATTGGGGAGGTGTCGTAGCCGGCGACTCTCAAGAAGCACCACGATTCCAAACAGCAAATGGTGAGAATGAAGAATGGAGCCCCGCAATTTCAGAAATAAGATTCCAAGCAGCAACACAATTCTATAAATAAGAATTGGAGGTCTTGAGATTTGGATTTTTTATGAGGAAGAATGATGAAGAATTAGAGGTTGTTAGGTAGGGAGAATGAAGAAGAAGAAGAATTAGACAGAAGGTTTTTGAGATATGGAAATTTTTAGGAGGAAAGAAGTCAAATCTTCCAAAGTTTACCATCTGCAAAACTTTTAGCAAAAAGATAGAGAAAATAGGGTGAAGAGAGAGAAAATAGGGTGAAGAGAATTTGTGTAAAATTTTAATTTTTCAGGGGTTATTATGTCTTATGACATGCTCAACATTTCCTAAAAGAGAAAGTGTGCAGATTTGCCTGAGACAAACATAAAAGGAAAGTGTGCAGAATCGGCTGAGACGGAGGGAGTAGTAAAAACATGTGCATGGTGAGAAAATGAGGAAAAAAACGATTAGTGAATTTTTTTGATCCGAAACTTGACCCGCGAGATTCTTATTACCCCCAAAAAGTGTTATTTTGCACCCAGATCTCTCTTTCCTCTCCCCAACTTTCTTCTATTATATTTGGGACCCCATCTCTAATTAAATTTCATAATATTGCACATTAATACTTGGTCCTGCTGCAGGACGGTCTCACACAACTTTGTCTTTCTCTTTTGATCGAAATTTATTTTAGGTCATGAATTGCAAGTTGAGGTGTAGTAGTAGTTTAATTTTATTGTTATTATTTTCAAAGTTTTTTTTGTCCATGGCAAGTTCAGTTGTACTAGTAATTTTATTTATTGTTATTATTTTTTCAATATATTTTAAAAGTTAGTTTATCTTATAATTCAATTTGACATAAATCAAACAAAGACAACTTGTAATTGGAGTGTTCATGAACCGGTCTAGACTAAAAAAATGGATCGAATCGGATAATCATTGGACATCGGATAATTAGAAGTCCGATTCAGTCCTCAGTCCAAGTTTTTTAGGATTTCGGGTGAATCAGTTATGAAAATGGGTGGCTTGATGGATCGATGTTAAAAAAATTTAGGGTATGAAATAAAGTTCCGGTTGGACCCGCTTGGGTAAAGGTAAAATCTTCACGATTCAAAGGCTCTGTTTGACAGAGCTGTGCTTATAAGTAAAATTGGCTTATTTTGAAAGCAGAGGGAGACCAGCTTTTGCTTTTCCCCAAAAAATAGTTTCTGCTTTCAAAATAAGTTATTTTTTTTGCATTTTACCAAACACTAAAAAATGCTTTGCTTCAAAGCACAACAACTTAAAAGCTCTGCCAAACCGAGTCAAAAGCCTCACTTTTTGAGCAGAAAAACATAAAACCAAAGAGCACCAAAGCATAGAATTTGAGTTTCTTGAAAAAACCCATCTGGAGCTATGGAGCTTGCTAAAGAAATGAGGGCTGGTGTTCAGGGTGCAATAGAAATGCTATGGAAGGGGCTCAACAACCATCTGAATCGTTGCTTGAGTGCTGTTGAAGATGCTCCACAAGCAAAAATGGTGCATTAGGGAGACCCTGCCAAAGATTTGAAAACGAAAGAGCTGGAAGAAAGGGAAAATGGCATCCTTTCCAAGGAGAAAGAGCTGGAGGCAACAGAATGCGATGGATTGAATTGTGGAGAAGAGGCTGAATGTGCTTAATGCGAAGCAAAAGATGTTGGAGGAGAAGAGTTTGGAGCTTAATTCAAAATATCGTGTTTTGACAAAAAGGGAAATGAAAATGGAATTTATTTTTGACTAAATTGTTTTTTATGGCCTCAATAAATGTCAAATGATCAATTTTTGGCCCCAACAAAAAAAGTGAACACTTCATAGCCCCAACAAACAATTTTGATCAAC
>JAULKK010277949.1:0-14687 GCA_032355705.1 Rubia peregrina
CATAGTTTACTCTTTGCTGATGACTTACTCATATTCTGTGCAGCTGATCAGAAATCTGTGGAGGGTATAAAAGGATGTTTGAAGATATTCCAGGAGACAATTGGCCTTGCAGTGAATGAGGAAAAAACACAGATCTTCTACTCTAAAATGTGTGAGGCTGACAAAAAAGTGTTGACTGATATTCTATAGGTGTCTAGAGGAGAGTTCCCATTGAATTATTTGGGTCTGCCCCTGACCTCGATGCAGTGGAACGCAACAACTTGTAGTGTCCTTCTGGAGAAGATCACTGGCAGGCTAAAAAGCTGGGATTCCAGGAATCTTTCGTATGCTGGGAGAGCTCAACTAGTCAACACTGTCCTTCTAAGCATCACAACTTATTGGTCCAGTGCATTCAAACTCCTAGAGAGCATTCACAAGGATGTGGTGGAGCTGTGCAGGAACTTCATCCGGGGGAGAGAGTTTGGAAGTAGAGGTTTTACAGCAGTGGCTTGAGACACCATGTGCAGGTCCAAAGCAAATGAAGGATGGGGGCTGAGAGACCCTTCGTTATGGAATAAAGCTTCTTCATTCAGGCTTATTTGGGATGTTTTCTCCAAGAAGGATATTCTGTTGGTGCAATAGGTGCATGTTTATTACCTAAAAGGCAGGGACTTCAGACGCTATAAGGGTTCGAATACACACAGCTGGGGATGGAGGACAATCACTAAACTGAAGACACAAATGCTTGCAAATCTAGACAATTGTGTGCAGAAGAATGGAAACTTCAGTGTCAGAGAGGCATACACCTTTCTGAAGGGAGGCAGAAAAAAGGATTACTTGGCTAGGTTGATATGGCACACCAGAATCCAGCCTAAACACAGATACTTCCTATGGATGCTGGTAAAAGGAAAATTGACCACTGTGGACAGGTTGGAAAGATTCAAGATTATACCAGGGGGATCGCTTTGTAGCCTCTATAAAACTACTAAAGAAGATGCTGCTCACCTTTTCATCCACTGCCCCTTCACAGCAGATTTCATGCAGCACATCAACATAGGAACAACAAGAAACCTGAGAGACATGAAGAAAAAACTATACCACTTTATGACCAGGAAGAAATGGAGCAGGTTACAACTTTACTCAACATTTCTCTACCAGTTATGGATTGAGAAATCAAAGGATTTTCCAAACTAAGGAGCAGCCGAAGGAGACCTTGATTGAAATGATCTTTTCTGATTGTAATTGGAGAATATCTGATGCAGCTTGATCTGTAAATTGTATGGGTTTTGGTTGATAATTTTCTGATTGTAAAAAGGCTAAGGGTGATGGCCTAAAATTTGTTTTGTTTGATGTTTTGATCAATATATATCATATTCCCAAAAAAAACAGCACTACCATAATCCAAAACATATAAGCCACTATCATGATAGCTTTTGCCAATAACATCTCTGGTAAAATTATTCAAAATATTGAAAGAAGAATCTTTAAAGAAAATAATTGCATTCATATCCTGAGTCACATTACTAATAGACAACAAATTTTTAGTAATATGTGGAACAACCAAAACATCAGACAGTGATAGGGAATCAGAGACCGAGAATGACCAAAATGAGTACTGTTAAGAGTAGAACCATTTCCAAAAATAACACGTCTGTTACCAGAATAAAGAGTCACGCGATCAAGAGCGGATTGAGAGGAATTCATGTGGTTGGTCACCATAATTATCTATCTAGCGAACATGCGGTAAAGAACCAGAATAAGAAGTCTGAGAAACCAAGTGAGGACATGTCGAGGCAAAGTGACCAAACTTTTTATACCACTGACATTGCAATTGGTACCATTCACCGAGCAATATAGAGCAAGAAGAAGCAACATGACCCAAAATGTGACACCATTGGCACCGTGGTTGATCAAAATGAACCATAATAAAAAAGGAAAGAAAATTTTGTTTTTTGTTTTTTTAAACTACTGGTGAGGCGAGAAAAACTGCGAGAAATTGAAAAACTCATGAGAAACCATCCGTATAGAAAGAAAATGAATGACTCGCGATAAAATGAGATCAAACGCGAGAGGTCGACGCGTGAAAAGCTGACGCACGTGGGTTCACGCGCCAATGGTTGAAATGGAAAACCGTGCATCTAGGAGAAAACTGCGCATGAATGACATGTGCCTGATGCAAATATGGAAACGGAAGACGCTTGGATCTGAGCGGAAAAAGCTGGGTGACCGAAGCCAGCTTGATCGGGCGAATGAATGACAAACGGTGAGCAAGACCAGTTTAGAATCAATGGAGAGGAACTTGGCGGTGGTTTGACGATGGTGATGGAACTAGTGAAGAGTATGCTGGAAACAATGGAGATGTGATCGATTTGTGTGATCGATGGTGAGGAAGCCGAACAGAGAAGAAGGTTGACCGAAGGTCGAATGGCGGCGGGTACAAATGGTATAAATGATAGAATCAGATATGGAAAGGATATATAAAAAACCTAATCAAAAAGAGTTTCTTTTCTTAACCTGATTTTAATTAATCTATAATTTTATTACTCCCCATGCGTTACCTCTAATAATGGTATAAATGTTTGTCAATGTCCTTGCCAAGCCATCATCTGTGGGAATGGGCTCCCTTCTTTGCCTCTACTTTTTACTGCTTCTGCATGCTTCTCCTTACTTCATCTCTCGCTATTTCCTTCCCTTTATTTGAGTTTCGATTCAGGTCGCACGACCGCTTCTTGTTACGCGTTCCCTCTGACTTGCCAAACCCTCTTTCCATGGTGCTAGCCCTATGCATATTCTGGAAGATTTCCAGATGTGCAAGCTCTCCGCTCATAACACATAACTTGGGGTAGAAACTGTTATTTCCTTGAAGTTCCTGACTCTTTGGCGAATACAATAAAAGTAGTCGTAGGTCATGGTCTGGATGTGAGTTATTTCAAAGAAGGCAGTAATAAGTATGCTTGACCTTCATCTCTTTATTCCTCCGCTTCGGCCATGGGTATCGTCGAGCCTTGTTCTGCTTTGACATCCCCAGGTCTATCATAGTCAATTATTATTTTTTTCATTTTTTCTGTGCTTAATGTTGTATCTAACATTCACTATTTTTTTCCAGTGGACCTCAGTAAAGAGATCGACGTGTTTCCAGTAATGGGCACTTTGCAACCCCAAAGACTTGTCTCGTGTTCACTGTTGATGTATTGACCCAACCAGTGATCAACTTTCCACCATTGGTGGAGGCTTTAGAGAATAAAATTGGTTCTTCTTATAAGAATACTTGTCCCCAGAATAGGGCTAAGATGTTAAATGATTTAGAAAATACATACATTCAACGTCTTATCAGTGTATTCACGAGGGCCCACATGGTTGCTATGGTGGACCATGATCCTTATATTGTGGTTATCATGATAATTGTAGGCGGTCGTGGCCTGATGCATGTTTTATGCATTGTTGGTTTAGGCAGACCTGCGAGGTGGTGCCAATGGTTTTATGGCATGAGCATCTCGCTTGTGCTTTGCTTAGCAATGAGGGTTGCGTATGTACCCTTAATATACAAAAATCCCTGTAGCAGCAGAGGTTGAGGTGTTAGCATTGCATGAATCAGTAATTTTAGGGAGGACAATGTTTGTGCTAATGCGCCTCTATAAGGCAAGCTTCGTATTCCTTTAGCTTGTTTATGTTAATTGTTGTGAGACCCTTCACGGGTAAGATTATTTGTTAAGGGGGTTGACTTAGGTTTTGTGTGGTTGTTGTAATCACCATGTGGGCGCTAATCCATGTGCTTGATGTTCTTGATAAGTTGTTTGATGGATTTTTTTTATTTCTTTGTGGCGCTTGGGTCACTGGTGGAGAAGCCTTGATTAAAGGCGATTTTATCGGACCTGAGAACACACTTTTTACGTGCCTTCTCTGATCATGAATTTGATCAATTAAATCAAAGGAGGTTCAAAAACCGCCTTCTATTGGGGTCAGGAATAAGTTCCGAGGTCCCAATTGCCCGAAACCTATCAGTTTATGATAATCAATTCCATATCTGGAGGGGAACAAAAATACAACAGACAAACACACATCAATACAAAAAAATATAAATACAACAACAATATACAGGGGAACAAAAAATTAAGAAGTTGAGCAACAGCAGTCGGCAGCTGCAGATGGAGGACTGCGAGCGGCAGGCGAGCGGTGGAGTCGACGGAGGAAGAGAGTGGCAAGCGGCGCTGAAATATTTGGGGCTGAGAGGACCATGGTGGTGGAGACCTAGCGCAGGGAGTGGAAAGGATTCAGTAATAAAAGCTTTGCCACATATGTCAGGGATACAATGGTTGGATTTCATAGTGGTTCATGCAACACGGTGGAGGGTGAGGATATGACGCTGGAGCTTTGTGGTGGTTGAGAATGAGTGATGGAGTCTCGGGGAAGAGGAAGGAGTGAGGGATGCATGAGGGAGAGGTAGGGCGGCGGTGGAGGGTGGGAAATGGAGGGGAGAAACCATATCTAAATTTTATGGTGTCAGGAGACAGCGAAGGGAGTTCTTTGGTGAATAATGATAAGGTGAAAAATTTCTAAAGAAATAGGATGGCGGAAGGAGTTATTGCTGTTAGGAGAAAATAGTAAGGGAAGAAGTGAGAAAAGAATAAAGAAACTCTGGCTATTTATGCTTATGCCCAAAAATAAAACAAAGGCAGCCCATTAAAGGAAGTTCTTCATAGAACCACCTTAATCAATTAAAAGTGTAATTAAAATTTCTATGGTGACTTAGTAGGGAGTTCCGAATTGGGAACCTCCCTCGGGTCTTCAATAAAGGCGGTCCCTCAAGAACCACCTTTGATTGAGTGTATTTAATCAAGGGTTCTCCACTAGTGGGTATGAAAACAACTGCATCAGTTGGGTGTATATGTATTTCATAAGTACGGGTGCCACTATATAAATGGGTTGAGGTGTCTAGTGGGATTATCTTCTATTTCCTTTGTGCAGTAGATCCTGGCTTTAGATTTCGGGGCTGTTTTACTTCCCAAAACTGGTGATGCCTCCTTGCTTTTGTATCTTTCCCTAATCTTAGGTATGTGTAGTGTCTTTCTCAAGTTAATGTTGATAATGTATCTATCGAATTCTTGTCAGCTTGTGGTATTTTGATTTCCCCCCCAGAAATGGGTCTTTTTAGAATTGCATTTTCTAGGTCCGTTATTGCGCCTTAAGAGCGAGATAGGGCCCTAGGTTGAATGATGGACTTATATGTCACCACCTGCAGCTATATTAGGAGTTGTGCCTCATAGTTTAGATAGCGGTAGTAAGCGGGAGCTTTCTTTAACGAGTGCTGATGGGTTTTCTACCAATCATCTTGAAGGAGTCGAGTGTTCTTCAAATTAAAAGCAGATAACTTTTTGATAGGATGCTAGTGTCAATACGACTGCAATCCGTGTATATGAAGATAAGGATGTGTCCGAGTGATATAACTCGGTATGTTGAGATATGGCCATTATTTGATGTGTCAATGGTTGTGTTGTAGTAGAACTATTTTTAGGCTTGAGACAATTTTTCTGCTTAGGAGCGACGCTTGAGAGGGATTGAACCTTCCATAAGGAGTGCTGATATCCTTGGAGAGTGCTAGTGATTGTCTTTGTCTGTCTAAGGAAGATGTGCAGCGGCCGCAAGATGAGAACATGCGCTTAAAGAGTGTGGGTTTTAATGCTCCCGGGTATGATAGGGATTCAGTTTTCCAAGTCCTGAAGACTCAGGGATTTTTTAACTTCGTTGTCGAGAGGTGCGGGAATTGCCTTTCAGCGTGGGAGGTATGTTGGGTACGGGCTAGTCCAATCATGGGCATGTATGCAATCCAACTCTTGCGTAAGAGCTAGAGCGAGGTGTTGAATGGCATCGGTGCAAGGTGGACCATTTGTATGCGCATTGTGGAAAAAACATCTACTGAGTGTGGGGTAGGGGCTCGGAAAACACTTCATTTTGTGCTTTGATGATGACACTTTATTTCCATTTTAATTTTGTTTGTGACTTGTTTTGTTTATTCTGGTTTGAGGGCACCTTGGATGTTTATTTTGGTGATTTTTGAGATTTGTGGTGTTTTTTTTCTTTTCTCTTTTGATGTAATGTGAACCTTGCCCTTGGAGCACTATGTGCTTAAAAAATTGAAAAAAACATTATTATCTCGATAAGTCAACAATCTAAAAGGGCCACTTAGGCAAAATTGGGAGTCTTGGATAGGTTGAAAATTCGAAAGAGCAACCTATGCAAAAATGAGAGGCCAAAAGGAGTGGAAAAAGGAGAGGTGTGAGACTTGAAAGAAAAGAGATATTGGATGAAAACCCAAGAGATCTCCTAGAAAAATGAGAGAAAATGATAATATTTGCTTGTTTCTCCTGTTGCGTCTTTTTGGTAGTGTTTCAAGTAGGTAAGCTATCCCATTTTTTTGTTTGGAGAATTATACCTCACTCTTATTATTGGCAAGAATTGGTTTATTTAGGACATCTTAGTTTGGGATTTGAGAGTTTTGTTATTCTTATGTTTGAGGTTAAGGGTAGTCCTAAGAATAAAGTGTTGGGTGTTCTATGGGAAAAACATTTTCTAAGTTATATCGTTAGATCGTTGCTTGTTCTTTTTTACTCGAGGACGAGTATATGTTTAAGTGTGAGAATTTGATGAGACGGGAAATATATGTTTTGTTAGAGCATTTAATACCTCTTTTTGTATGCTTTTGTTGGTGGATAATTAGGATTATGGGTGTTTCAAGATAGAGGGTCAAAGCCATCTTGTTTTATTTTCTATGTTAACTTTTTCTTTTGTAAAGTAACTGTAGCCTAATGGTAATTTTCCTCTATGAATGGTCTAGATGGGTTTTTGTGTGCTAAGATTGAAGATCTTCCTGAGAGAAGGTGATTCGAAGGAATGGTAGTGTATTGAATGCCATTGAACCTAATAGTAGAAGATTGAACAAAGAGAAGAAAGAAAGAAGGGTAAAAGAGCAAAAACTTCAAGACAATCAGAAATGTTCATCGGGCACAGACCGTGGAATATTACACGTACCGTGTAATATTACGCGACACAGACCTTGCCACAAGAAATGGCCTAAAATCAAAGGTCCACTGAACGGACCGTGCAAATATGCACTACCCATGACAGCCTAGATGATCTTGAAGTCACCCAGGGAACGAACCTTGTAATTTTGTACGGCGTGTCTCTTCATAGAAGACCAAAAACAAGTCCCGAGGAACAGATCATATAATTTAAAATGGCCTGTCCCCAAAGTCACTAGCACGTTTCGTGCCAATCTGTTGACTAGGATTTGACTAGCAGGTTCTTAAGTTTCTCTCTCTTCCCACTTTATAAAGTGGACCTTATCTATTAGTTAGAGAAGGAGAAGGGTCTGAATAGTGCAGACCCTATTTTTTCCTCTCTTTCTCTCTCTCTCTCTCTCTCTATATATATATATATATATACATTCATATCATCTCATTCATGGCATTTAAATCCCTTAATACCACGAGTTTTATTCTTAGAGCTTGAATTAATACTTGGGAGCATTTGTAAACGTATATTGATTCTTGACTTGTATGCATTTTTTCTTGGTATATGATTTTTTATGATTATGGTTGCATTATTGCGTTGAACCACCAACATCCTTAATTTGTTGGTATTATTATCCACTTCAAGTTACTTGAGGTCAGGCCGTTTCTTTTTGTAGTATTCTAGTGCTAATGGAAAGTTTACGAACACAACACCATGTTTCTTAATAAATGATGTGCACCTTTATGAATACATTAGTAGATGCATTTAACACATATATGATCATCTTTTGTTTAATTGATTGCTAGTTTTAGTTAGGTTTGCACGACAAAGGGTTTAGACGGTCATTATTGATTTTCTTGTCTAAACCCCAAGTTTTGTAGACTTAATTGAAGCTAATGAATACTTTGTATTCACGGGCACCTAGATCTTCTTTTTTAATCTCAAGTAGGTTTCTTGTGAGTACTTTTTCATTATCTTTCGTAGAAGGTCATCCGCGAGAGTGGTAGTAGATATTTGAAAGCCAGCAAGGAAGATATCGAAGGATATTTGCAAGGAAGGTAGTATATTTAAGGCTACGGAATCCAAAGGATGGTAGTAGATGGAATTGGGATGGAATTCGGACCAAGAAAGGTAGATTCTAAGTTCAGGAAGGCTAAGGAAGAAACGAATGGATAGTTGTTCGAGGTTGCACATAGTTCTTGGCAAAATCTGAGAAAAATCAGCCCTTTATAATGGTACCATTCAATTTTTCTTCTCAAGCGCTATAAATCGACTACAAGAACTCCCAAATCAGATTAAGAGTTCACCCGTAGTGTACCAAAGAAGTCAGCTGATCGAACCATCCATGACCATCACATACCACACAAGGCTATCACGTGGCCAAACCAAGGACAACCCATACCAACAGTCACGACCCGTGAAGCATCAGCACGACCCAATCCATCCAACATGGTCCGTGCCAATTTCCATCATGGACGGTCCATTTTAGCTTGTTGTGCACTCCACCTCAACATTTCACTCTAAAAATTGGCTAAGTAGGGGAGCGGGACATTCTGTTTTACACGGTCCGCGTCGTTTCATGTCACAAATGTCAAGACCAGCCCACAGGGTATGAAGAATGATGCGGGGCGCACCGAGGTACTGAGAAAAATGAGGTTCGAACCGATGGGATCACGCCAAATAACGTGGAACACAGATTAGAAGGAGCAAAAATGAAGAGTCAACCGATGGCCACGCTGGCTGACATAGGCCGTGCCGGCATGAGGGGAATGGATCGTGCCAAAGCTGACATCCCACGTTGGCACGACGGAATAGCCTGTCTAGAGCTAGAGTGCCGCATCGGCACGAGGCCCCCTCGGCTGGCACGAGCAGTATCTCGAGCCACCCCCCGTGCCAATTGCAGCTGCTAGGATTTTTGGTCATTTTTTGACCTATTTTTAGGCCCAATTCCATACTAATATATGTACGGACCTATGTCTACTAGGGTTTAAGTTTATACTCATTTTTAGATCTTAAGAGTAGGCTAAAGAGAGAAAATACTCTTCCCTATTTCTGGGTTCTTTTATTTTCATATTTTTATCTTTATTTTGCCCAAAAGTGTTGAATCAAATGAAATACACGAGTTCAATGCTTAGGGAGTAGGGATCTTACTTGGGGATAGTATTTGTATTCTTGTATTGATGTTCATTTTGTGATATTTCTAGATCTGCCTAATTCTATGTGTTTTGTGATCATTATGTTGGCTTGATCTTAATATTCTTGTGAATTTCATGATTGTCACACTTTGTTGGCAAAAAACTAAGTCTACTTTCATGTTGGTTGGTGCACTATTGCTACTCCCCGGTTAAGGAAACCTAGATGCACTTGGGGTTATAATAGTCCAGAACTAGACGTGTACACGAAGGTTACCATTGTTATTAATCACGATCGACCATGCTCTAGTTAGCCAACCAAAGAGTTCCGAAGGGTTGCAGGTAGAGATGCATTAGGTAGCAAACTAGGATTATCTTTTTGATCCAAGAGCAATCGATAAGACAACTACTTTTTTTTTACCTTTGTAGGCCTAGGGTAGTTCGTTCGTAGTGTTCCGCCTGGGATTTAATCGCACGGGGAGAATCAGACCTGCATAATGAGCCATAACAATTGTTGCACTCTCCTAGTTGCAGAAGTGATACTGTTGGAAAATTTTATACGCGCACTTCTATGTGACAGATTGGGGGAAGTTTTGACCATTGTCCGCACCACGTGTCACACACACTAGAATAAGGTTTAGTTCCTGTATTTGATGAAATCGATGATCGAAATGGCATTGGAAATGTTACGCAAATATTCCCCAAGTGTTAGTTTATATTGTTAATTCTCCTAATTAATTGCCTGTTAGTAGTTGTTAGTACAAACTCCCTCCCCCCAATGACTATTTTCACAACACTATTTATTCCTAACACGTGGTCGGATTGACGACCCAACCACAGTTGTGTTTAGTTGATTATTAGATCCCTAACATCTCTGTGGATGAACTCGGTACTTTCCACTATCTACCATTCTTGGTAGTATAGTAGTAGGAATGAGAGCAACATACAAATTCTATCTTTGATCAAATTCTCCTCTCGGTTTAGTAGATCTCCCATAATTTATAAGCGACGATGGGAGGGGGCAGGTTAAAAATGTAGAGATCAAACACTTATAGGGAATTTATTTCTTGCTAGACCTAACACGTTTGTTCATGTAGGAGAATATAGTGAACCCAAATTGAACAATTTCTTTTTCATGATGTA
This sequence comes from Rubia peregrina, assembly GCA_032355705.1. NCBI lineage: Eukaryota > Viridiplantae > Streptophyta > Magnoliopsida > Gentianales > Rubiaceae > Rubia > Rubia peregrina. Next base: position 10,263 of record JAULKK010277949.1, read on the forward strand.
ATAGAAGATCATAAGGATTTTTTTATCATGGTTCACATTCATTCCCCTTGATGGAAGTATATTCATACACACCCACTCGAAAATAAACCATTGCTACATGCTTGATGTGTGTCGAACTGCAATCGTGATAGCCAGACTTTGATTCATGACACTACTCCTACAAAACAAACTTCCGGGAGTGGTGAGGGAATTACTCTAATGGTAAAGTCAAATTAAAATGGTTTAATTAGAATATAGAGAATTGAATGAATCAAACGAAGGAATACATTGGTATTTATAGGTGTTGATCTAAGAGATAATTTGATCACGATAGGTTAAGTATTTATATTACTTGTAGGAATAGTTGTCTCTGAAAACACAAGGCAAGCGGAGTGTGGAAACGCTCCATCTCTAAAATGCTCCATCTCTGAAACCTAGATCTATCATCGTCCGGCGCCGCCGCAATGGCGAGGCCATCATCGACTGAACAACCGCCTCCGATTCTCCCCACTACTATCTCCTACGCTCAGGCCTTAGGGCAAAATAGATCTAGTTCATTTTCTGCAACCACCCAAAGAGATCCCTTCAATCCAAAACCGAGAATTGATCATCTAGGGAAACCGAGGATTGAATTCTCGGATGAGGAGTGTGATAAATTGGAGGAACCCCTAAAATTAACCCTGGTGGGTAAATTTTCTAGAGCTAGGCCTCAATTGGATCAACTCCGAAGAGATTTTCAAACATATGGCTTCAAAGGACATTTTGAAATTTATTTGCTGGATAATCGACAAGTGCTAATCCATTTTGAGCTTCATGATGATTATTACAGGTGCTGGATGTAAAAAGTTTGGAACTTTGGCTTCTACTCAATTCGGATTACCAAATGGAGTCCAGATTTCGACCCACAAGCAGATTCTCCTATCGTTCCAGTCTGGGTATGTATGTATGGCCTTCCTAATTAGTTATTTGATGAATATGTGATGTTGTCATTAGGAAATCTAGTGGGTCAACCTGTTAAAGTTGATAAAGGCACTTTGAATAGGACTAGACCACATGTTGCTAAGGTCTGTGTTGAATTGGATGTCACAAAACCTTTACCTGAGAGAATATGGATTAGATATAGAAAGAAAGGTTTTTGGCAGTACCTTGAGTATGAGGGTGTTCCTGAATATTGTTCAAATTGTTCAAAATTGGGTCATAATCACAATGCATGTAAATCAGAGCTTTATACTGGACACAATAATGGATATTGGAGACCTATGAATAGTGAGAGGAAAACAGAACCAAAAGCATCATCATCTGGCCTCTCACATGGTGAAAAGGGTTATATTCCTATTGATGTCACTAATACTGTCTCTGAGAAAGCCACCTTGGAAAAGAAAGGCACTTTGCAGGTCCAGCAAGAAAAAACATCAAAGATGCAGATGTGGATAGACAGGTGTGGAGAGAGAAGGGCCATAAGCATAGCACTGCAAAATTCTCTGCACCACAACAGAATGGCCCTGAATCTGGTTTCCAACAGGTTCTTAAGGGCACACAGGTTAAGGAATCTCATTTTGGCAATAAGGATAAATCAAAAAATTAGATTCATGTTCATAATAGTTTTGAACTAGCTGATAAGGGAACTAATCTAGAATATGAATCTGATGATGTGGAAGTAATATATGATGAATATAATGATTCTGTAGCACACATCAATGGTGATAAAGACCATGATGGGGTAGCTGCTTCTAATGTTTCCCATGAGCTTATTACAGGTACAGATGAAGAGCAAGGAAAGCTGGGTGAAGAGGACTTGCAAGAACCTAAAGAAAAGGAAGAGAACATAGGGAATGGAAACTTTCCTCAAGGTAAGTCCCTAACTCAAAGTGAAGTAGAACTTTTAGACAAAATGCCTTATAGTCCTGTTAAGCAATGGTCAAATGAGAAACTGCCAAATGATAAAAATAGAGATATTATTTTTGAACCATTACAACAAGCTCAAAAAAGATTTGATAAATTAATATCTGAGAGTTCAAACAATAATCAAGATGAAACATCAGTGTTGGATAAACAGGGAAAATGAAATATAATAAAAAGGATTACACTAGTGTCACCAAAACTGTTTCTACTAGATCACATATTGGCTCTGCACCCTTAGTTGGATATGATAGGTTTTAATATATGTGTCTGGAATGTTAGGGGTATCAAAAACAAAAGAGCACTCAGAAGGGTTAAAAGCATTAAACAGAAAAATAAATTTCTCTGTTTGTGATAATAGAGCCCATGATTAGATCAAACCAGATTTCTAATATTGCATTTAAGTTAGGTTACACTCACTTCTTTGCTGATACTAGGGACAAAATTTGGATTTTCTGGGATGATAATTTTACAGTGTCAGTCTTGCATGTGCATGATCAATTTGTTCTAACTGAGTTAAAGCATATTTCATTACCCTCTGCATGGAATGCTGCATTTGTTTATGGTAGGCATACTAGATTGGACAGAGAACCCTTGTGGCAAGACTTAAGTGCATTCTCTAATAATGCAATTATGATTGCTGGGGATTTCAATGTAGTTAGAGAAGCAAATGAATATTTGGGTCAGTCCTCACCTAGCCATAATAGTATGCATGATTTTAATACCTACATTGAGCATAATAATTTGACAGAGTTGCCAACTAATGGTAATTTATTTACTTGGTATGGTATTCGACGTAGAGGTAATGTGTGGCAAATATTGGATAGGGGTCTAGTTAATAATTTGTTTCTTAACATGTTTCCACATAGTAGAGTTAGAGTTAACTCTAGGGCACCATCGGATCATGCTCCACTTCTCATACCTTTGGAAAATAATGATTTTACTACTGGTCCAAAATCTTTTCGATTTCAGCACTGTTGGCTGACACACAATGATTTTCAAAATGTAGTCGCTGAAAGTTGGAGTCAAATCTGTGATGCATATGGAATGCTTAGGTTTTCTTTGAAACTTAAAAGGTTAAAAGGGAAACTTAAGGAATGGAATAGGGAAATTTTCGGCAATGTGCATGATCAGGTTTTAATTGTAGAGGAAAATGTTTTGCAAAAGGAGATAGATTATCAGAATAATAGCTCAGAGTATAATAGGTCAGCACTTCATAGAACTCAAGCTGAATTGACCTTAGCTTTGGCTAGACAGGAAACCTTTTGGTGACAGAAATCTAGAATGAAATGGCTAAAGTGTGGTGATCAGAACACTAATGTTTTCATGCCTCGGTGAAAGCTAAGCATTCCAGACAAACACTTTTAGATATTAGAGATTCAGACAATAATTGGTTGAATAATCCTGATTTGATAGGTAATGCGGCAGTTAATTTTTTTAGCTCTCTCTTAACTGAAGAAAATCAGGATGTAGATCAATATAACATTGATTTGCTTCTGGAAAACATCCCTTGCACTATCATAGAAGAAAAAATCTTTCATTAATCAAAACTATTGATATACATGAGTTGAAATAAATTGTTTCTAATATGAATGGGGAATCTGCACCAGGGCCAGATGGTTTTACGGGAAAATTTTATATGTCTTCCTGGGATATTATTTGTGAAGATCTTCTTTGTGTTGTTAATGATTTTTTGTGTGGTTTTCCTGTACCAAGAGCTATAACTGCATTCTACATCACACTTATACCTAAGAAGCAAGTTGTGACATATTTTTCATATTATAGACCGATTAGCTTTTCAAATTTTCTCAATAAGATTTTTACAAAGGTCTATACAGATAGGTTAAAGACCATAATACCCAGCTTGATTTCCCCTGAACAGTCAGCCTTTGTTCAGTGGAGGGAGCTTGCTGATAATGTTTTATTAATGCAAGAGATTGTTAACTTGCTTAATAATAAAATTGGAGGTTTCAACATTATTTTTAAACTGGATATGGTTAAAGCTTTTGATAGAGTCTCATGGAATTTTTTGAGAAAGTTTTTAACCAAAATGGGATTTCATACTTTATTCATCAATAATATTGTGGGCAATATTGCTGCAGCTAAATTTTCAGTTCTTGTAAATGGCAAGCCATATGGTTTCTTTAGTGCTTCAAGGGGTATTAAACAAGGAGATCCTTTATTTCCATTTTTGTTCATACTGCTAGCTGAAGTTTTCTCTAGAAATATTGGATTGCTATATAATAACTCAAGGATTGATATTTATAGGCTGCCACATTCGGCTAAGAGGATAACTCAATTAAACTTTGCTGATGATACAATTGTTTTCCTCAAAGCTAATAGAACCATACTCAATAACCTTAAACAGTTTCTAATTTGTTATGAGAGAGCTACTGGTCAGAGGATTAACCTTGACAAATATGCATATTATATCACTAAGTATGCTCCAGTTGCAGTCAAGGCTTTGGTTAACCAAATATCTGGTATAAGGGAAGGTAGATTTCCCCTCACTTATCTGGGCTGTCCTATCTATACACGAAGAACAAA